>JAHLSL010000062.1:5555870-5599081 GCA_025920805.1 Petroica traversi | reverse complement strand
CTTGTTCTTCCTCATGGCATGTCAGTACTGTAGCACTTAGTGCTTTCTCACGGTGTGACATAAGGGGCACAAACTAAAGGAAATTCCATTTAAACGTAAGAAAAAGTGTCATTAGGGGAGCAGGTGGCCCTGAACGACCATGGCATCTCTATCAGCAGAGGTGTTAAAAATCACACTGGGTGTTTGTCTGAGCAGCCGCTGTAGCTGTCCCAGCCCTGAGCAGAGAGCTGGACCAGTCCCTCTCCAGAGGTGCCTGCCAGCCTTGGCCATTCAATGGAACCTCAGTCCTACAAGGCTGGTCATGGGCAGAGCCACACTTCTCTCACAGCAGTGATCCTACCCAGTGTGCAACATGATCCTGGTGAATAGGTTCTTTACCTCCAGATCACACCGAGGAGCCGTAGCCACAAAACAAAATGCATATTTTCATGCACATGTGTACATATATGTATGTAAACTTGGCCTTACCCACACAAGACTGGATTGATGGCCACCTTCCCAGAGATTTAGGAATATATTTTATGTTATCAAAAGTATTAAAGTATACATATCAATTGTAAATCTCAGAGATATGAAACAAATATTAAAAACATACTAACATCTAGTCCCAAAAACAGAGCAGACCTAACCAAGGCCAGCATATGCAAAACAGCTGAACTGATGTAAGGCTGAAAAAAATAATTTCCTGAAGTTTGAGCAAATACCTTCATCACTGAGATTACATTAATCTAAATTTGTTTTATTTTAATTTTTTGACATTTTTTTCCACTGATTAAAGTAAGGCAAGGCTTAAGTGCCAAAGACTGCACTGCACCACATGTTTTGAAGTCCCCAGAGAAATCACTTGCTCTCAGAGTGATTGCAATTTGCCGAGGTGTATGCTTGGATTGCAGCACTCACTGATGGGTCTTGTAAAACTCTCCTCACTACTTGTGTTAGCAAAGAGAAAGAGAAGCTCACCAGTTCCACTGTAATCTGTACAATACCACTGGAAGAGCAGAACAGAGCTGATTGCTGTGTTTGAAACCTTCCTAGAAGAAAAGCCTTCCATGTGGAAAAAAGGGTTCTCCATGCAATTTGGCTTCTAGTCCTGAAAGTGACGAGTCTTAAGATGTTGTGCATCACTGAGCTTAACAAAGCTCTGGAAAAGTCGGGAATCCAAGTCTGCAAGCTTCCACATGAAGTGTGTGTCAGGATTAAGTCTAGAAGCAAAGCTGCAGTTGTTCCAGACCTCCTGTTCCCTCCCTGACTGTAGTCTGTGATAGAAATGTTGTAGCAAACATTGCTGTATGTTTACAAAACTGACTTCTTAAGCTCATATTTTTCAAAGCACCAACCCATCCTTATTTAGTCACCTGGTAAGCAAGCTAATTTTCAGAGGTGCTGAGTACTCCTACCATCAAGTGAGCTGAATGGACATTTCAGCTGTTCATTTCTTCTGATTTATGAGCATCTCCCATAATCTCTGGATGTATATTGGCCCTGGGATCTGTAATGTCCTTTTCCAGGAACTTTCAGATAGAAATGTTTTTCTCAGATGCTTTGAAATGCCTCAAACGGAAATTCTCAAATAGGTCTGGACAAGGCTCTACAATGACATCAGTTTTGGAATAAAAATAATGCAGCAATTTATACATATTAAATATTTAAAACTTTCTGTTGTTACTCATGCACACTTGATACATACTGTTCCCCTTTATAAACAGAGGATATATTATATCGTTATAAGCAAAAGATAAACTAATTAGGGATTTCTGTCAAGAGCTGGTAATACTAAAATCTTATTTGCTTAAGAATTAAATACTTTATCTTCAGGCTTGCCAACACTTCTAAACTGTAGTGGTGTCTCCCTGAAAGAAAATGCTGAAGTTTAAAACACTAGATTAATCTGAACTGCTGCAGTGATATCACTTTAAATAGTCAAATCTTAATTTCATGCACATGGGTATTCTCATTTGGGTCCATATGACTCATTAAGTCCAGAAACTTAAATGCATCCAATATGGGACTGCGTCCAATCTGAGGACAATTGTTTTCCACATTTCAGAGCCATTTGATTTGCATTCAGACTTCACCTGCTTGCTATCTGTTCGTTCATTTCTGCTAGGACTGCTTCTTATAATGCCAATATCTGTGCAAATACCAGCATCTCTTTTTGCCAAACAAAAATTACTTACTTTTGGTGCCAAAGAAATGTTACTTCTGTCCACCTTCAGCTGCAGAATTTCCCCCTTCCTCCTCCCCTAGACTCATTTCAAGTGGAGGCACTTTTAAACTTTGCTTGGAGCCAGAAACAAAAGACTGTCTAGAGAGAAGTGTGATTCATTGTTAAGTAAAGGTTGTCATTTAAAAGACAAAAATATTTCCACGTAAGTGTTTTTCATTTTGCACTGTTTCAACAAATATGGGCCAAGTTTACCTATTTTGTGCTTCAGTCGTCCAAGCATTTCCATGCATGGCTTTAAGTACATTGCTTGGCACATTTAAGCATCACCTGTATGTATGGATGCAAGGGTTACATTTAATCCCAGTAAAAGGCCTAGTGATATGTGTAACTTCAGCTAATGTACCAAGATAATTATGATTCCCTTCCAGTTTAGTTTAAAATGCTGTTCGAAGTTCATCACAGTCCAAATTATTGCTTTGTTTGGTTTTATTCAGAACTAAGCACATGTGGCATTGAAACAAATTGAGAATATGCAGGCCAGACACATAGATGGCATTGACCTGAAAGAACACATACTAGCATTGCAAACATGTAGAACATCATTTGAATTTCTAACTGAATTTTCAAGTCAATCTGTCAGGCTGAAACATAATTATTTTAAATAGTTGTTAAATTTGCCAAAGCAAGTACTTCTCTTATTGAAAATACTCCATTTTAAGGAAAGTAACAGTATACATTTAAAAGCACCAAGCAATGGTGAAAAATATTCTAACCAGCTCTGAGCAGAAATTACTTTGTCCTTTGCACTAAACAAGGTTGTATGACCTTGTGCACCTATAGGTAACAATTATAATTTTTGACCTTAATATCAATAACCTACTGAGTTCCAAAGTTTGCCAGTATATCATGTCAAGTATAGCAGTAAGAGAGTGAAAAGGAAAGAAAGCAGAATTAGGTGGGAAAATATAGGCACACCTAGAGGAACCATGGGATTCATATTGCCTAATTTTATACTGTAAATGTGTAGTTTCAATGTGATGATGTAGTGTCTTTTTATACTAAATGGTGAGAAACAGAGTAGCATCCGTCTGGCCTACTTTATAAGTTTACCTCAGAGTTAGCCCACCTATCTAGAGGTATATATCCAAATTGCAGATATCTCAGATGAAAGGTAAGAACTTCTTTCCACTGCCTTTATGTTTGTTTGTTTGTTTGTTTATTTGTTTTTGTCTTACTGAGAAAAGTCCCAGTTTACAGTTATTCTCATTGTTATCATTCTCCCTTTCCCCCTGTTTTTTGTGCATCCATTGCACCCTAAGAATGGATGAGGAACTTATTGTGGGGCAAGCACAAGCAGATATTTATTGACACAAGTATGCTGTATCTAAGAAATGTTATTGTTGCTCTGTTTAATCAGCCAGAAAATTCACTTATTGGAGGTGTGTTGCTATAGCAAGCAGACCTTGGTCTGTTTATAGAAGCTACTCAGAATGATGTATACTGTTTAGAGAAAAAAGTTGAATGAGTATACAGATTGTGAGCTGGCTTGAAATGAACAGTAGCAACACTTGTTTAATGTGCTTGATACATTTATCCACAGCAGTAAGTTACTGTAAAATAGCCTCATTATGATTCAGACACTGGTAAAAAAAGCCCCCAAAACACACACACACAAAAAACCCAAACCAAAAACAACACCCCCAAAAAAAAAACTCAACCAACCAACAACAAAAAAACACACAGTGAAAAAGACCCCAAAATCCAACCAACCAACCAAAAAAAAACCCTTAAAAACGCCTGAAATTTTTTTAAAAGATGTCAAACATAAGAGACTTTTCTAATATTTTCAGATTAAAGTTGTTGCATCCAAAGCATTATAGCAGCCTTACTAACCCTGGCTTCCTTTTCCGTGTATTTCAACAAATTTATCAGCCCCATTAGGACACTCTCAGTAAGCAAATGTTGACTTGAAAAGCAGAGGATGAAGAAAAGCTATGAAATAAACTGCCCAGGTTGGTGAGAAAGAAGGCAACACTTGAGATTGAATGTTAAAGTAAACCTTGTAAGTGTATTCTTATTTTTGCTGGTACTATTGTTGTTGTTGTTATTATTATTATTATTGGGAAAAAGTACTTTGACAGTCTTGATGCTGCAATTTTCCTTCCAGAGTAACAATGGTTAGAAATCTTATATCTATAAGGTAAAAAAAAAATGTTTACAATACCTTTCTATGGCAGTTTATATACATGTTAACATACACTCTACATACATTTGTGTATACTGACACAACCGTTTAAATATATATGCATATATATATATATTAAACTCTTCCATATAAACTATGTATATGCATATGTCTGTGTGTTGTTAGGCTTCATTCCTTTGATATTGAGGAACAGAAGTCTAAATTTTTCAGACATTTATGAGAATACTATTTATCCTAGAGTATCCTAGTATGTCCTAAAGTACTATTTATCCTAGGATACTGTCCATATAGTTCAGAAAATGCCACTCATTCCTCTCCTCAAACCTCTTTAAACATCTATAATTTCTGTTGATTTTTGGTGTTCCTATTTTTTCTCTCTGAGGATTTCTCTCTGAACAACCACTGTGTGATTAATGGCTTTTTTTCTGCCATTTCCCCCCTCCCTGATGTATACTAACTGCAATTCTGTTATTAAAGCAACACATTCATAATTCTTTTATCCAGCAACAACTAAGACAGCATTACAGAGGTCCCTTATGGTTAATTAAGAATCTTAATTAGTTAACTTCTGATTTCAGACATACAAGTCTAAACCAACACACTTATGCTCTTGCAGAAAACCCACCAGATGGAGTCTCAAAGAACAGAACTGTTTATAGTGCTGTCTTCAGAGAGGTAATTCCATGCAGACTTAATTTCTTTCCTAGCAAATACTGTGTGCCAATCTGGGAAGAACAACTGTCACCAACGACGGTCATTTGTGCCCTTCAAACCCAGACTTAGTCTTGCAGCAGATCCACTGAATTTCTGTCACTGGGGCTGCCATGAAAGATCTCTGTCCTCTGCCACCAATAGAGTGGGAGGGGGAACCAACAGCAACGGTGAAATAGTTATGGAAACTCTGAGTGGTGTTTATAGCCCAGTGTCCTAAGGAAGAAGGGCTTAGAGGAGCATATAGTGTATTTGTGAGCATGTCTGAGTCCTCCCTCTCTAAATGGTCACTGACTTCAGACTCCTTTGATACAGGTTCATGTTTTATGAGAGCGCACACCTAGGTTGAGGAAAGAAACATCCTTCAGGTGACATTCAGCTCCCCCTAAAACAGGTAGCCATCTCTGGGCAGCCCATCAGCTTTCTAAAATCCATGGCATTTATTGACTGTAGGCTCAATTTGGTTACAGAGTGGGAACATCTGGCCACCCATTTCTGGTCCAGTAGTGCACTGTCTCCCATAGGTCTTATGTCATAATCTCTAGTTATGTGTACTTGTGCCAGATAGCTTAGGATGTCTTAGATTACATTAGTGACCTTTCTAGGGAAGAAGAAGGTTGTAAGATAGAGAAGCACAAATTCTAAATGCCTTAGTCATGAGTATTTTGATGTTCAAATGCCATAAGGCAGTGGAATATCGACATCATAGCCCCAATTTCTCTCTTTTAATTATTCTTTCTTGTTGTCATGCTTTCAGCTGAGATAGAGTTAATTTTCTTCTGAGTAGTTGGAACAGTGATGTGTTTTGGAGTTGGTATGAGACTATATTTTATGTTGATAACAAACTGACGTTTTAGTTGTTGCTAAGTAGTGCTTACTCTGAATCAAGGGCTTTTCAGTTTCCTGTGCTCTGCCAGCCAGAAGGTGCACAAGAACCTGGGAGAAAATGTGGTTGGGACATCTGACCCAAACTGGCCAAAGGGATATTCCATACTGCAGAACATCATGGTCAGTATTTAAACCATGGGGAGCTGGCCAGAAGAGGCAGATCACTGCTTGGGGACCAGCTGGGCAGTCAGTGTGCGGTGAGCATTTCTTGGTTTTGGGAGGGTTTATTTCTCTCCCTCTCCTTTTTCATTATGAATATTGTTGTTATTATTATTGTTATCAATGTATTTTATTGTGTTTGAATTGTTAAACTGTTCCTACCTCAGCCCATGAGGTTGAAGTTTTTTCAATTCTCCTGACCTGGGGTGGTGGGAGTGAGTGAGCAGCTGCAGTGGTGCTTAGCTGTCAAATAGGGTTAAACCACAACACATATAGGTGTGAATATTCCTGAAGACTTCCCAGCTTTGAATAACAGCATTTGTAAAATGGCTAACATGTGCATGGATAATGTGATGTCTAACAAGAACTTGAGCTTATGACACAGTTCAAAGGAAAATTCAATTACCTACTGAGCTCAAATTCATAAGAAAATGAGCTTCACCAGTGAATTCAGAACTATAGTTTTGTTGTTGTTATTCTAAAACCCAAATATATTAAAAGGGTTTATCTGCCTATTCCTGTCTGTGGTTATGCATAGAAATCCCTCCATGGGGCAAGAAGTGTGGGCTGTGTAGTGATTGTGTGAGAGCAGATCTTTGCTTGCAAGTGAAAGCAGAGTGAGCTGCAAGCAGAAGGCACAGACATGAGTGGGTTTAGAAAGAACAGGAAGGTTTATAGCAGTTTGAGACACCTGAGTTTTAAGTCCAAGAAGCCTCATTCAAAGCAGAATACAAACACTGCTCTCACAGATGAAGAAACATATTTAAAACGTTATTTGTTCTTCCACTGTTGGAGTGGCCAAGTCCCACAGAATACAGATGTCTTCTGCTTCTTCCATAATTCCTGGTTGTGACTTCTTTACTGAAACTGTGAGTGATATCAGGAGAAGTAAAATAAGCAGGGTTAGAGCATGACCTCAAACACTGTCCAGAAACCATCTGTATTGTATAATTGGTAGCAACTCCAGGTTTAGTCCTGTGCTAACTAGTAAACTTCCCAGGCACTGCACCAGCACAATGCCAGGGACAGTAAGACTTTGCCCAATAAGTAGTGTGAGCAGTGTGAGTTGGGTTTGCATGGCAAGGTTTTGGTAGCAGGAGGGGCTACAGGGTAGGCTTTTGTGAGAATGTACCAGAAGCTTCCCTCATGTCTGAGAGATCCAATGCCAGCTGGGTTCCAGAACAGACCTTCCGCTGGCCAAGGCTGAGCCCAGCAGTGACAGTGGTAGTGCCTGTGGGATAGCAGAGTTAAGAAGAGGGGAAAAAAAACTGCACCATTACAGACAAAAAGAGGAGTGAGACTATTTGAGAGCAACAGCCCTGCAGGCACCATGTCAGTGGAGGAGGGGAAGGAAGTGCTCCCGGCACCAGAGCTGAGATTGCCCTGCAGTCCTGGTGCAGATCATGGTGAGGCAGCTGTGCCCCTGCAGCCCATGGACGACCACAGTGGAGCAGAGATCCATCTGCAGCCTGTGAAGGACACCACCCAGAGCAGGTGGATGCCCCCAAGGAGTCTGTCACCCCATGGGAAGCTTGTTCCAGAGTAGGCTCCTGGCAGGACCTGTGGGGACTCACACTGGAGCAGCCTGTTCGAGAAGGACTGCACCCCATGAAAAGGACCCACACAGATCTGCAGCCTGTGGGAAGGATTCATGTTGGAGAAGTTTGTGAAGGACTGTTTCCTGTGGGAGGGACACTGTGCTGGAGGGGGAAAGAGTGAGTCATCCTGCTGAGGATGTGTGATGACAATGTGTGATGAACTGACCGCAGCCCCCATTCACCATCCCCCTGCGCCACTGGCAGGGAAGAGGTGGAGAAATTGTGAGTGAAGTTGAGCCCTGTCTGGAAGAAGGGAGGGTGAGTGGGAGTATGTTTTAAGATTTGGGTTTCTTTCTCTTTACCCTGCTCTGTTTTGATTTGCAATAAATAAATTTCCTCAAGTTGAATCTATTTTGCCCGTGACTGTAATTGTTGAATGGTTTTTCCCTGCCTTTGTCTCTATCCATGAGTCTTTCCTTATATTTTCTTTCCCCTGCCCATTTGATGAAGGGAGTGACAAAGTGGCTTTGGTTGACACCTGGCACCCAGACAGGGTCAACCCACCACACAGGGCCACCCTGTTTCGGGGGAAGAGTACAGCATCAGCATCATGCTTTTTCCCTTGGGTCCATGGAAGGCACTCTGGGTTGATTTATTTACTAGTTTAGACAGAGCCATGCTTCAGTATTGCCCATAATGTGCCCAGTGAGAATTTTTGCCAAATATGACTACTGCAAGCAGATGCGACAGGTCAATAGTCAAATAAATCTCACCTATTTCTAGGACTTGTGAGTGAAGATTTCATTGGCATGGCCAGGTGGGCTTGATATTTCTGGAAGTGAAAGACTTACTGCACATGAAGAAAACTTACAGTAGATCTGCATATGTGTGAAACAGACTGTGTGACAGCTGCAGATGAGTGCAGGTACTGGTGCATGCGTGGTGTCCATTTGCCCAGGACTGCCAACCCAGGCAAAGTGATTGCCATGGCCCCAAATGGACAGCCAGGCATGCAGGAATCCTGGACCATGTTCTCCTTTCCTGACATTAGAAATTTTGAGAAAGGAAAAGTGGTCTTTTCTGTGGAAATATGAGGATATACATAAGAATTTAAGATTTTCAGTTGTTTCTGATTTAATGGTTTCAACTCCTATACCATATAAAACTTTTCACTTCACAGCAGTTTTTCATTTATCTTTTAAAAGTCTCCTGAATTCATGTGCAAAATAAATCTTACTGGTAATTAGGTATTGGGTGAATTCTTAGCTTGCTGCATGTGTTAATCATACTGAAACTAGCTATACTCTCGGGTTACGTTTAATTCAGACTGAAAATCAGTATTCTCTGTTGAATTATGTATTGGCTTATGAAGTGTTGTGTCTTCACTAATGCAAGTAAGTCTTATTTTGTGAGCGCTGCAAAAAGATTATATTGTTAATATACATAAAATTTGATTTCAGCCAAGTATGTTCTCAAGGGGAATTCTAGGAGGCAAAGGGTCCTTGTTACTTGGAACATCATTAACAGTATTTTGTGACCTTCAAGGCAGATAATTACAAGAATAACTTGTGAAGGTTTGTGTACCATCAATAGTTTTATTGAAACAAAGGACCTGTGTGAGATGCTGTTTCAAAGATTCTGCACAGATCAAGAATTGTTGTCTTTGACATAACCCTTATCAAGAACATCATACCAGAAATGAAGAATTGGCAATAAAACATCCCCTGTATTGGATTTGGGAAGTAACCAAACTGATTACAAAGAAAGATTGTAAATTGATTTAAAATGTGAAAGGGTTGTATTAAACTTAAAGACTGCTGTACTTGTTTCATATCTTTAGAAGTGACTGGCTGAAGACTGACTTGCCCATAGTCTGAAACAGACCTTTTATCATCTGTCTGCTGGATGGAACAATACAGGCATGTTTCATTTATTTAGAATATGGCCAGGGGCCAAAGAAAGATTAAAAATGTAAGCAAGAGTCAGTGCAATGGTTGTTTCTGTAAGAGTTAGGCATTTGGACTGCAATATCAGCAAATCCGCCCACAAAAGATATATTCCTACAACAGAGGATTTTCGTTTGATGTCCTGGAAAAGCAATTGGTACGGTAAGGACAGGCTTACCCATTACTCCAGCAGTTGAATTTGGAATGCATTTGGCATTTACAAGAGTAAACAAAAGCAACTGACACACTTGAATAAGTTGTTTTGTGCGCAGCAGAACTAATGAATGCAAACAAATTCTAAAAGGAACAAATTGTTCCTTATGGAATTCTGTCTTTGTTCTTCAGCCTCCCTCATCATAACCCCAGCTCCCCTGCCCAGGTCCTCTGCACTTACTGAGCCAGCTGACACTCCTCACATGCTGCAGCTCACTCATAGCTGGGGTGTGCTCTTGGCCACCAGTCCCTGCCACAGCTGAGCTCAGTGTGTCTCTGTCTCAGTGAGGGCAAGTTGTCCGGGGACCTCTGTCCTCCAGAGAAACTTCAATAGATGCCTGAGAGGAGTTCAAGCCTGCCTAACTGAGGGACCTAACTTGAGCTTAAATTCAAGAAAGCCAGAGAGCCAGCCTTGTATCAGTGTTTCTGCCCTACCAAAAGCAACAATAGATCATCCCTGCCTTTCTGAGACCAGGCAACTAATTTTTGCAGACAAGGTCTGACTTCAGAGAGATCCAAAAGTATTCACCCGTCTCCACTGACTGTAGAGGGAAACTTTGCTCTAGGAGAGCTTATTTGAGCCTTATTCTTTCTAATTTGATTGAAACTGGCCATGGAGGTCAGGAGAGGAGGACAGACAGATTGCCCCATTGTGGGAATTATGGGAAACTATGCTAAAAATAATAGCAAATAGGACGCACATGTATTTAACATAGTCTTTATCTGCTTTAATATTGCTCTAGATAATGTAGAAAAATACTGCAAAAATAGAGTAAATTTTCATTTAGTTTCACTAAAATTTCTTTTGAATAGTTGAATACAAGTCCAAATCTTGTGTCTACATGGAAGAATTTAATTCAAAAATGTAGAAGTGTTCAGTCTTCTGAAATGTAGATTTCATTTCAGATAAGGGAACTTCTGCTACGTACATTGTTAGTGAGTTGAACAGAAGATGAAAACTTATTGAACACAAACTTCTATAGAAAAGCATGACCAATTGAACTCAGCTTTTCTAATATACCTGTATCTTCTGAAAGTACCCAGGCTGGTGGCTGATGTGATTCCTTAATTTTTCTCCAAAATATATTTTTAATTTTTCCTTGACACTCAGATGGATCAGAGATCTAGTTTTTTTACAATTTAATTATCTTCAACTGTTTTGGAACATGTACAGCTCATTTCACAAAAAGACCAGTAGAACTGCTGGTTCAAAGGGATAGTAACAGAACTTGAAACAAGTTTGTTTGAATAAAAGAGGGAATCAGCTGAGCCTGTAGTAAAAAAACAACCTGACTGATTTCAAATATTTTGCACATTTGGATAACAAAGTACCCATTCTAAAATGAAGGTTTGTGCCTTCTTGTCATCTTCGGGTGAAGCCAGAGTGAGGAGACACTCTGATGGCAGTTCCGCTGTGCTAGTTCAACCACAAGTGTCACTGGGAGGGCACAGGGGTGAGTTCCTTCACTTGCAGCAAGGCCTTGTTTCTTCTCCATCATGCAAATACTCTCTAATCCTTCTGTGGTCTGGCTCTGTACCCATCTGCAGTCACATTTTTCTTCACAGCGTTCAAATAAAATTTTACAAGTCAGTTTTGCTTAAGCAGCAGAATGCTTGGGGAACCATCCTGGATTCAGGGAGAGGTATTTTCACTGAGTTTTTAAAAATACTGAAGTACTAAAACTATTATCTGAATATTTCTGAAAAAGAAGAAAGCCTAAGAAATATGGAAAAACCCATTGGGTTTATTTGTGCAGTACATAATTTGTGAATTATATAGAATGCATCTAGGACAGTATCAGTCCTTGGGGAGGATATCTTAGTTTGCCTTTCAGGATTTCCACTTTTAATGCATTTAGGAGTAGAGTGGTAAACCAAAGCTAACACCTCTTTTTTTTGTTAAACTAAAACTTCTATGCTCAACTCTTTAGTGATTTAATGTGGAAATTCTGAGGGACAAAAAGCAGAAAAAGGAAAGAGCAATTGTAAATAAACCCACAAGAAAGAAGAAGGATTTTGGAAAAGGAGAATAAAAAGATAGAAACAGGGAAGTGAAATATGTCTAGTGAGAGAGCAAGAAGGAGTAAATGCAGGGAACACCAGAAATTTCCTACCCATGGGACCACATCAGTGGCTCAGACAGAAGCAACCGTGCCCAGCAGAGACCCAGATTTTTCAGAGACCCTAGGGCTGTCTTGAGAGAAACTAGACCCAACTTTCAAATGCCAAGCAAAACAGGGTTAGAGATGAAGAGAGATTTTACCTTTAATGAAAAGCTTTGCCTTAAATAAAAACTTTCAAAGGACTGCCCCCCTTCTCCTCTACTGTATGAAAACTAGAAAACTTTAGCAGTCAAAGGCTGTTGGGCTCCGTCGTCAAGGACTTGATTGTAATGCAGCTTACACAGCTACGGTGGATGAGGCCAACAGGGGATACAAATGAAATGACCTTCTTTTGTTGCATTTTGTTTTTCAGCTTTTATTAAAAAAAGCTCTTTAGCTTAGGTCTCTACCTAGGCTTTTTTTGTAACTGAGATATAAAACAGTTTGGCTCCATCTTAACTGGCCAGCCAAACTGTGTTACAAGGTCAGGCCATAAACAAATTTAACAACTGTTGTTAATTAAATAGTTATTGTAGTATAGATGAGGTCAAACAAAGGGTATGTGTGGGAGGGGAGGGAAAGAGAGCGCCTAAGTGGCAAAAGGTGGGGGAATCTTGGCTCCTGACTTAGAAGGCGTGAACAAGCAAGAACTCTGTGGAAAAGACCTCTGGGACATAACAATAACAGTTAGCATTTCAAATTTTGGTGCAAATATTAAGAAATTAATAGCAAAAAACCCCAACTCATGTTCTCTCATTTACACTTTCCCATTATGTGAAACCATCTTGGTAAGACTTGGCTTTCCTCCAGCAGAAATCCTGTATCTGCCTCTATCAGTGGTATCACTTCAATGACATATTAATGCCTCCCCATGCCAGGATGTTGTCCAAGTTCCAGCTGTTTGAAAGAGTTGTTACAGAATGGGAATTCCAGTTGGAGATTTATAGAACAGCAACAGGAAAAAAAAAAAAGTAGGATTACATTTAATTTTAATTCTCAGAAATGTGCTTTCCTTGTCATGAAAGTGGAACCCTGCCTGTGTGTCTGCAGCCTGCCTTGCATACTGATTTTGTGTGTGCCTAGCTAAAACCAGTGCCTGTGATATGATCTGATTTTGACTCTAGAGAGGAAAGTAGGAGGAGCAAAATTTATGTTTCAGGTCTGTAAGGCATTTTAAAGTTAATCGGGTCCTTTGGGTCTGATATAATTTGTGTAAGATTGCTGTTGATGATTAGAATAGCTATTTAAGATTTTTGTTAATAGTCTGTTACATGGACCCAGTGGAAAGATTCCAATAGCAGTCTGTTAGTTTTTCCCTGTCACATTCAGGTTACAGACCCTTCACAGATGTTGTAAATAGACATCAATACTAAAAGGGAATATTACACAAATTAAAATCATAAGTGTGCTTGAACTGCCAACATAGACATTTTGTTAAAAACATCTGTCACATAAAAGCAAACATTTAAAGCCATTATATTTATAACAATTGTTTTCATTTTTAATATGTACTACATATTTTTCTTTTCTTCTGTTGTTATTGATTTGAATATTTTTTCTTAGACTTTAATACTTATTTTTTCCAGCATTACTTATATTCTTGACCGTATAAATAATAATATGGACTTTTAATGAAAAGAAATAAATCTCAGTGGTTGGAAATCTAATGGATACTTGCAAAATTAATGAGTCAACTGAGAATCCAACACCATGTTCTCCAAAAAATAATATAGTTATCAAATGTTACAAACACAAGTATTAAGCTGGATGTCTGTTCAATTACATCCAGTTATTCAATTCTGTTCTGAAATTAATTTCTTAGGTGAAAAGGATAAATGACATATACATGTCCTATTCTGGGCCTTTTTGTAGCATTACTGCTGATGCAGCTGCTCTAATTGTACAGGTACTCACCATAACACTGTGCAGTAGAGGCCCCAAAGCTGGACAGCCCTGAGGTGCTTTCTAACTAACACATCTATTGCTCTGATATTATCCACCCTTCCATCCCCCTTCCACTGCTGCCTGCAGTTTCTGGGTAAATCTCTAAGCCCAAGCTGCTCTGGGCTTGTCTCACCAGTGCTGTTTCTACTACAAAATAAAAGAGGGTTAGGAACAATCAGTGCCCCCACTCACCCGGCTTACAGCTCCTCTCTCTCTTATGTTTGCTTTGGGGAGAGCTGTTTCAAGCTATGACAGAAAAGGAGCTAACAGTGAAGAAGTGGGGACAACTGGACTTGGTACTCAAGCTCAGCCTTATCTCCTTCCATCTGTAGCAGCACACCTTCACACTTCCTAACAGCTCAAACTTGTCATAAGATTATACAAGTTCAATGAATTGCCACAATCAGGAAGAATTTGCTGCTCGTGGAACGACAGTCTTGGTCTGGTTAAAATCAACACTTGCTATTTTCTTGATTACCAGTGTTCTGAAAACCATTTAAATACATGATCAGCTTTAAGTTCATACTTAGCTTTTCCTTAAGGAGGTGAGATATTTCTCCATGTAAGGCCTCCATATAATTAGATCCAGTTGAGGATCAGTTGCAGTCTCTTGAGACACTGTTATTTGCATGGCACAGAGGGTGTGCTGGACCCTTAGAGACACAGTCCGTGACTAGGGGAATTGTTGGACCCACTCAGACTCAAAAAAAGTAATGAAAAATGTAAATACTGACTCCTGGTTCCACTCAAGAATGGAACAGATCTCAAGCAGAGGTTATGAAGGTGTTTTGTTGTGTAGGACTGAGTAAGCCAGGCCTATAGCATCATAGATATGTCAGTTGGAAGAGATGCCTAGAAATTTCCCTGTCATTCAGTGTAACCTCCCTCTTGAAGTACTAGACCAGTCCTTAGGCTGAAAGAATGTTGTGATTTTTTTTTTTTTTTTTCATTTTTGTGCATCATAGGGTATCATTAACCTTTGAAAGTGCCCTGTACAGATTCTTCAGAATTACTTTGCATATCAGGATTAGGCCAAGGTCACTCAATAAAGGCATGATATGTTAAAAAGTGCAATTATTATGGTCACAACAAAGCCAAAATGAGAAGTCACTGGGCTTCACTGAGTTGTTAAAGCACAGTCAAGAGTCAGATAGAAACAATTAGAAAAGATAGCGAACATGCATAAAAAGGGTGAGCTATATAGTTCCACCCCAAAAAATGACATCAAGTATTTTTAGGGGTTTTCAGTGGGAAAATGGAAACACAATGGGTTACAAATAAAATGTTGCTGTCAGAATAACTGCTTTTATGAGCTGCAAACCAGAACCACCAGACATTCAGGCAGTGTGTGGATAAGAACCATCAGCATCAAGGCACTAAACTGACAGATTTCTGTAAAACACATAGCTTCTAGGTACGTGACCTGCATGGGATCCTGCATGGGAAAAATACGCAATTCCTGAAATATGTCAGTTCCTCTGTTTTCTGCTCAGCTTAATTTTTCTGCATTTCTTACTTCAAGATGCCTAATTTGCTCTGTTCAGCATTAGTTCAGGCAATGATTTCTCAGCCATGTGTGTGTTTCTTGTCCCTTTGTTTCCACTGTTTTGCTCTGTGGACACAGTTATTGCTGTTTGCAACATGAGTTCTGATAGTGTTGTCCATCTCTGATCTTTATGAGCTTAAAAGCGCATGAAGTCAGGTGTTTATCTACACGTCTTTCTAATTTATTGCCAAATTATGCTGTCCTCTAGAACATACTAGGTATGTCAGTAGAGATTTTAGAGAACAGGTTTAAGGTTCATGTACTTCCAAAATATTTATTTATAGCTAAAGGAAAGAAGAGGGATTTTACTGGTTTTTTGTTTGATTGGTTGTTTTTTTCTGTTTTGTTTTGTTTTCTTTCTGGGCAAATGAATTGGAAGATTTGTCAGGAAACAAAATGTAAGAATCAAACTGCAAGGCTATTTTATTTTTCAGGAAGACTGAAACAATAGAATCTATGTTGAGAGGTAGCTGAGGGCCACTGTAACCTGTGTAGGGGTCTGGGAGAGATTTCTCCCCTAAGTGATTTAATTGTATTGCAGCTTTGCCTTGCAACTAGACTCTGCGGGGACAGAGGTAAGCTACCATGGGGAAAAGACAGCATGCAAATATTAGCTGCAAATCCACTGACATCATCTCTCAGGAACTCCATGTGCCCTTTTGTCTTACAGAAAAGTAGCCCTTCGAAATCTCTTGCCTGTCAGCCAAAAACAGGTTGAAAAGTAACAGTCCCCTGGTACCAGAGGGGAAAGGCTGTTCTGGCCAGCTCACTGGCAAAACACAGCTGCTAACTCTGTGCTCTGACAGGTTGGGAAAAAACAATCTCTGGGGCTTGTTCGAGGTCCTTCCAGACCTCAGCAGGAATGTTCATTGCCTTTTCTGGTGCTGGCTGAGATCATCTATGCATAGATTTTCCTAGTACCTGGTTCAGACCCTACTTCAGGCACTCCCTGGCAAACACGATTTTGTAAACACTTTGTAGCCCTCTGCCTTTGTGCCTGACTGTTGTGTCTATGGCTGATCTCTTCCTTTGAGCATACAGCTGTACAGGAACCTGTATTTATCCTCACACTCATTGTGCTTTCAACTGTGTTCTGTTCTTACAAGTGTCTTCTATTTGTTATTTTTCTGTTGAAGCCTTTGTTTGCTTAAGTCTTTGATCTCACATATCCAAACATAAATATTCTCTCAAACACTGTACTCAGATGGCCAGAGGAAGGAACAGTCTTTGCAAATACGCATTGTTTCAGTATCTCAAAAATCAGGCAAAGTCACATTCATAAAGTAAAGCATTATCCTCTGTTTATAAGACAGTAAAGAGTAGGGAAGCTTCTGATCACTGCACAGAGCAGCCCTGCACAGGAGAGGGGAGGTTCCAGAGAGGGTCAGTCCTGTGCTGGTAAGGCATTGTTGTGGCATGGTGGGGGTGAACAGACTGTGGGGGGGGAAGAAAGTCATGAAACCCTTTCTGATCCAGTCTCTTCCCCAGCAGAAGCCTGAGGTCCCTTTCAGCCCAATAATGAGGCTTTGGGATGGGAGGAATTAAGATCAGTCAGGTGTGGCTGAGAAGTACCATGGGACATGTGTTTTTTTTATGCCCTGAAGCAAAAACTGAGACCTGTTTTGTTAAGGATCTCTTTAAAATGGGTCGAATTCTAGACCTAGTTTCCCCTCTGGCATGAATTCCCACAGATTCCTACGCAAGCACATCTGCTTCCCTGTCAATTTAAAGTATAAATTTTAATTTTGGAATAATTTTACTGTCTGTCTTCTCTGGAGAGATCGCAAGTCGCTGGGGTTTACATTTTTTGACACCTAGAAACTCTGTATCCATACACTGGCAAAAGAGGAGAGGGCTCAGTGCCTGGTCACAAAGCAGTGTTTGTAGTAAGTCAAGTCTAATAATTTCACCTTAGTTTAAAAATAAACAAACAACAACATTAAAATATGATAATAACTTGGTTGGTGATGACAGTTCTGCAGGGTGTTAAAGAGAAGGGCTCTGGTGGAGTTCAAGACATAGTCAAGGAGGGCATTTGTAAGCCTGCAAGCTTCCCTCCCAGTAGGATAAAGAATCTTAGAGTCATAGGGTAGTTTGGTTAGAAATGATCATCAAGTTCCAGCTCCCCTGCCATGGGCAGGGACACCTTTCACTAGATCAGGTTGATCAAAGCCCCTTCAAGCCTGGCCTTGAACAATTCCAGTGATGGGGCATCCTCAGCTTCTCTGGGCAACCTGTGCCAGTGCCTCACCATGCTCACAGTAAAGAGTTTCTTCCTAATATCTAATCTAAACATACCCTGTTCCAGTTTAAGGCCATTCTCCCTCATTCTAGCACTACATGCCCTTGTAAAAAGTCCTTTTCCAGGTCTCCTGAGCACCCTTTTAGTTACTGAAAGGAAGGTATAGCATCTTCCCAGAGATTTCTCCAGGCTGAACATTCCCACCTTACACAGCCTGTGTTTGTAAGAGAGATGTTTCAGCTCTCTGATCATCTCTGTGGCCCTCCTCTCACCCATTCCAGCAGGTCCACATCCTTCTTATGTTGGGGGCCACAGAGTTTGGAGACCCATTCTCTCACACAGTGCCTTCCCCAGCCATGGCTCAGCATGCAGGCCATGCTGGGCAGCACCAGTGCACCAGCCAAGAGGAAACAACCTATAAAGAGAAGACGAGCTGTGTTTTCTTTGGAATTGTACAGATTTCCCAAGTATTGTTGCTACAGAAACTTCTGCCAGCTACCTCATGAGTTTGCCATGCAAAGGGGGTAAGAAGCTCAGTTTTATTTTGTGTCAGTGTCCTTGATGAACTGTCCACTTTTACATATGGGATCATAGGGGAGTATGTTTGGAATCTGCACTGCCTGCCCATGGTGCCTCAACTCCCCTAGAGTATAATTTAATCTCTCTTCTGCCCTTATTCACATGCTGCCATTCAGGCTTTCCCTGAGTGCCTCATCAATGGAGAGTAAGTGCAGCATAGGATTTGGTCCTTTCACTTCAATTTTTACGGTTTGTTCTTATATAAACACATTTCAAGGAGTTTTACAAAAGCTGCATAATTCAAGACAGCTTTTGGCATGATGAAAAGAAAGTAAAAAGAGAGGAGAAAAGATCCTTTCACTCTGATTTCAAAATGAAGGAGTAAAAAGTGTCCCAGACATCTGAGATGGGAAGGTCCAGAAAAGACTTCTTAACACCCCCTATCCACATAAACAGTGAGACAAATGAGCCAGTATGAAATGCTGTGAAAAGCCACAGTAGCCCTGACTGTACTTTTCTGGGTCTCAGAGGTTGCAAAAACCCCACAAAGTTTTCAACATATATCTTGTTGGAAATTTTTTGCTTCTGCTAACCTTCCAGACAAGAAACAGTACTCTGCAAGAAACTACTTTTGTTAAAAAAAAAAAAAAAAAGAGAGAGAGAAAAAAAAAGGTTTTGTTTGGAAAAGTCTAATTGAATATTTCATTGGAGGTTTTTTATTTAGCCAGTTAAAAGTTATTTAAAATCACTTGAAAATCCAAGTACAAAGCGCTGTAAGAAAATATTAAATAGTGCACCTTGTTGCTTAAATGTAACCATAAAATGGTGACTAAGATGCATTGCTGTGCCTCTCCTGCTTTATTGTTGCTGCCCTAGACAGGTGCTGGTCTGCCACAGCCCTGTGTCTCATCTGTCAGCCCTTTGAGGATGTCTTTGGATCTTTTACAGCACCCCACTCTCCTTGGAGGCTGCAGCTGACCCAGACAATTTCTTCCTTGCCGCCCTTTTTCAGGCCCAAAACTGATACTCCTGTACCAATGTATGTTCTGTGGGAGCCAAAGATGAAGTCACAGAAATCTGACATCCATCTGGCCATTCTGTTCCCCACTCACCTGCTGAGCAGACTGCTAGGTCTGGTTTGGGAGCCCTGTTTGACTGGTTCTAGCTCTGCCATGAGTATGACCTACAGAATTAACTTTACATTCATTTCACAAGCTCTAGGTGGAAAATTCAGAGCAAAAGCAGACAGATACCTGGACAGAGTCCCAGACCTTTGGAAGGGGTGAGGGAGAAGATTTCTGCAAGTTTTTTTTCTACTTGGGAAGAGATAGAGTATGTATTGTATCCAGTGCATATCTTTTTTACAAATGTTCTTACTTTAAGTTAACTATAACCATCCATAATATAAACTCTAAAAAAGCCACCACATGGTATGAATCTATAGGTAAGTAAAATTAGAAATGGTTCAAATGAAGTCTTCCAGAACCAAAAGTTTCCTTCTTTTCTTCCCCCCCCACCCCGCCCCTTCTTTTGTTGGCCTGTAATGGAAAATAGCAAATTATAACCCTCTTTACATCTTCCAATTAACTTCCAGTATGACCATGGGGCATTCAGGTGAGTGACGATACAGAGGATTCATTGTAAAATGTCCAATAGCCCATTACAATTTCAAACATGCATGAATGAAGATCTACAGGAAAATTAACCATTTCCTCTAACTATTCAAGAAAATGACAGCATCTTGCCTATATGAACAGGACCAAAACATGCATATGTGTTTTACAATTCTGTTAACACATCTGATAGAATCTGAGTCCTTTTAGGCACATTGCCTTAATAGAATCATAGAATAAAAAGGAGACGTTGTGTTTTGTATAAATTTCCACTCTTGAGGAATTTAGTGCTCTTTGGGCATGGACATACCTTAGCAGTGGCAATTTAATTGAATTATGATTTTTAAATGCTTACCTGTCCAAACCGTGTTACATTAAATTAACAGAGCAGCAAAAATAAAATTAGATCTGGGTTAATTTTCATATTATAGTAGTGGGATGTTAATTTATAATGACATTAAAAAGCAAATCAGCTACAGCAAACACTAGGAAGTTGTTGGTAATTGAGGTGGGGGTTTTCTCTAATTGCAAGGACTATAATGTGAGATACTTTCAGGGCCAGATATAGCTCTGATCTGGAAGGGGGGCTGCAGTGGAGTTACTCAAGTGCTCCCATGTCATGCTGCTCCTCTGGCCTGTGATAATATTAACAAGATAGCCATATAATTTTCACCTTTCCTTGTAAGCCCATCCCTGACTTCTGTCATCAGTTCGACAATTGTGTTTTGTTTTTCCCCCCCCCACCTTTTCTTTCTTCTTTTCTATTCACATTCTTCAATTTGTATATAGAAATTGCACATTGATTGTCACACATCTGATTGAAAAATACAATGGGAAAACAGGTAATACTATATTTGTGGAAGGGCTGGCATGCACTTCCATGGATCTAAGCCCTGTCCTTCACACTGCAGGCTCTTACCTAAAATGCAAAGCTATACTGAACTTTATAGCCGTTTATGACAGCGTTTGCAAAATAAGAACATGCACTGCACAGGCCCCTCTTTCTAGAGAAATTAGTTGCATATTTATAGCCTTTTTAATAGTCTCCATTTTTACCTTTGGAAGAAAAACAAAAACAAAACCTGAAGGTCAGTATTTTAAGCAAATCTCTAAGGAAACTCTCAACTAAATTATGCAAACCATCAAGTTTATGGCTATGGCTGTTAAACTCAGTTGCTGTCTAATTGTATTAGTGCTTTAGCTTGAGCTGTAGGAAAGGGACTAAGCCATAATATAATTGGATTAAAAATATAGTGTGCCCCATGTAGAGATCCTAGTCCTCTCCAAGACTAGATGACAGAGGAATTTGGATGGAAGTGAACAGACTGTCATCACTTCTTCCTATACTGAAAAACTAACTGCACATATAAGATTTTTCTTCCAGACTGATCCTATTTTTGCCTCGCCACTTCATCATGGATTCTTCCAGACTTTTGTAAAAGGTACAGCCTTCCCTTCTCTGATTAAGCAATGGTGAGGCCTGGGAGTTTAGGGACTGTCTTTTCTGAAGCTTCACCAGCATGGGCTGTCATCCTCCATGCCCTACATGTAGGTACCAGCACGGCCCCAGCTGTAGGGTCTGTGATAACATTCCTGGCAGTGACATCAATCACTACTCCAAGAAAAACTGGCGTTCATTTGAAAAGCACCCTAAATAAAGGGAAGTCAGGCATCATCTGAAAGTTGGAACAGATATAATCTCTGGTTTCTGTTAATCTGGATGCTGGCAAAAGGTCTAAGTGGGTTAAGAGTGTCCATTTAGCAGGCACCACCTGGCTTTAGCCTGTGCTGCATGGGACAAGCCTTCTCCCAAGCAAACTGCATTCATGCCACCTTGGCTCAGGATTTCCTGCAGGCTTCATGTAGTACATCTTGCCCTCAGGTGTCAGCATTATTCTGTGTAACATTTGCAGCTGAACCTTTCAAAAAAATACAGGCCAAGCCTGCAAGTGATGTTTTTAAAGCAAGACTGTGAGGTCCACCTTTTGTATCCTGGACTGTGACATGAAAGTGTATGGGGGAGTTTGACAATGAAAAGTCTGTTGGAATAGCATTGAGGAGTGGTATAAGATGGAGAGAAGCAAAGTTATCACAGGCTTGTCTAAAACTTTTGATTGGGCACTATCTTGAACAGATCTATTTGGGATCCAAAATAAAGCCAGGGAGAAAATAAGCCAGTAAGTAGTGTGGGTAATAGAGGATCCAGTATGGAACTCATTCCTGGTCCTCCTTTCCTTAGCACCACAGAAATCCTCAGGCATTGCAGAGCTGATTCTGCTGCCTGAAATTAGTATCTGCAGGCAAGGACAGTCTGCCTATGGGCCTCACTGGGCCAAATGTTCCACACCACTGCTGGATTTAAGCTGTGATACTTACACTCAGGTATGAAGAGAGTTTATACTCCACCGAGTACCCTCTGATGCCCTCCCAGCTCAGAGAGGCTCTCCAGCATCAGGAGCAGGGCTGGAGGGACACAGCAATTCATCATTTACCTCAGCTGAAACTGTCATTGCAAATAGGGGCAGGTAGTTATTATCATAATACTTCAACCCATTTCTGTGGGTTGAAGCAACCTGAGCATTTGTGTGCTCACTGCCAATGGCATCACTTTTCTACTGTCTCCCATTTCTTTCGCATATGGCTTTCTCAAAGGACTGAATAAAATGAACTGTATTACAGTTTTATTAAATAATTTTGGTTTATGTTAGTGCACGCCTCAGGATTGCCATCATAAGTCCCATTTCTGGGTATTTTTAAGATGGAGTGGACAAGGCTCTGAAAAATACACTCTGAGAAACCATCAGAGTTAGCAGAAGAGATATCTTCCTGTGAAAAATGGTGACATTGAGTGCTATCAAAACCAGCCTAAAACCCATTTCAGAAGATCCATGATTTTACCTCAATGGCTTAAAGAAATCTTTCCCATTTAAATGTTTTCTAATTCTGTAAATCAGCAATATTATTCATCTTAGGTCTGTCAGATAAAGAAAAAAATGTACATATGATTTTAATCCCTCAGTTGGTTTATAACCTTAGAACTAAGGCAGGAGAGTCACAAATCCATGTAGACATCCGAGTGCTGACTTTTGCATTTGGATTTCTGATTTAGTTGAAAAATATATAAAAAACTTGTGTAGCCAAACAGCTCCCTATTGGCTGTACATCTGTACGGGCTCAAGAGTGTTGTATATTTCTGCAAAGATCTGGAATAAATTGTGCTCAATGAATTGGCCCCTTGCATGCTTGTTTCAAACAGGAGACTCAGATGAACTCATGTATCGTGGGAGCATCAATGGCAAAACAATACCTCTTTAGTCAAATCCAGTGGGAGCTGCCATCAAAAATGTGGAAGATGGGTATATGCAGAAATAAATAATTTTGGGGAGATGGAAGCGTACTTCCAGATCCATATTAGTGACTGCAAGGTACATTCAGCTTCTCAGGCATTAGTTTTACATTTTGAAAACTCCACAATGACTCTGAAGAAAAGTACTTCGGTCATTGGGATTCATCTACCCAAACTCAGTCATCTGGAAAGGAGGGACTTACTCTGAGACACCCACCTATAAACACCCTTTATAGGGAGTTATGTGACAGTTTAACAGTGGGATATGTCACCATGTGAGATTGCCTCTTTTTCCATTGACAAAAGGGAAAATATACATTACTCCATTTAGAGGGGTGCGCTAAAGTTTTATCCAGCTAAAATTAGGAATTTACTGATGAATGTGTACTCACTTGGCCCCTTACCCAGCCCACATACATAAGTGGCAAGTGTACAATACTGACAGCAGATTTATTAATGGTTCTGTTTATGTAACTTCATCCACACCCCACTCTGAAGCCCTGACTCAGCCCCTTTTGTTATACAAACAATGTCTTATCCATTTTATTCACCTGACCCTGCCTTGTTTCTTTAACAGTAGGATGTTTGTATGCGATTCTTGTCCTGAGAACATAAACAGCTCTCTGTTTGCAATCACCAACTCTTAACCAACATCCAGCCTCTCGTTCAGCTGCTCAGCTGAGCATTCACCCATAGAAACTGCTCATGTGTTGCTGCACAGATCTCAAGCATGAAAGTTTGGTTTTCTTTCATGACTGGGATTTTTCGAGAGCAGGTAAAAACTGTGCACAGATTTATGATTTCTGCTGTTCACCCAGCCTAATTTGGCTTTGCTTCAACCTCTTTCTCTTCCTGTTTTCCCAAGAACATTTCCCCTTTGAAAGCCAGCTTCATTAATGCAAATTCAAAACTTTTCAGAGACTCCCTCCCATCTTTTTAGCCAGCTCACATCCTCACTAGGAGCCTTACAGGTCTGTCCCTACCAAGGCAGGCTCCTTTCCAGGCCCCTCTGGTCGGAGTCAGTTCCTCCTCCACCACCTGATATCCTGTGTTCAGCACAAGCTCAAGTCTCTCAGGTCTTTTAAGCTCAGTTTCCTCCCTCTGGACTCTTTGCTGAATTTAGGTGACCCATAATGTTTCCCAGAAGGTCCAATTATAGTCTCTTGCTCTTAACATGTGGAACATCCTTCAGCACATCTGCAAAGTGAACTATGGCTAGCACAGGTGAGACTGAGCCTGTAGCAACTCTTTTCCATGCCAAATAATGTGTATTTACACTTCCAGAAAAACGCAAACCATTCTCATGGCCCCTCTTCTAAAGGCACAGAATTATATTTATTTGTGTTTTTAAATAAATAAATAACTAAATCCCACTTGTTACTGGCTAATATTAATATTTCTACTCTTAGGTTAGTTATGGTGACAGTCTGATGAACACTGTAAATTGGCAAAATATTGCTAAGGAAAGAAATCTCTGATGTTCCACCACTTGTTCATGCCTCACAGCATTTCTCCCTATGTTAGCACAGCAGCCTCCATACCTGCAAAATTAGTTTTTCTGGGGAGCTTCTTCCATCTGAAGTGTTTTTGCTGGGTAGGTTTAAACCTAGATCAGCTTCTCACTCCAGTTGTCTACACAACTACAACTGCACAAGCAGGAATGTGAGGCCAGATTGGGAGAAGGTAAGGCTTTCAGAAACAATGCCCCTTTATACTGACTTTCAGTGTCCATTGAATTGCAGCTTCTGTTAGTTTACCTGATGTTGCATCTAAGGAAAATTATTCCTCTTTCAGAGATGCAGAAAATTTTAAAAAATCATAACTTTTTATGATGGAAACTGTTCTGAGAACAGTCACTTCAGGTAATTGCATTTTCTTCAACTCCTGTAAGATTTTACACCCTAGATTTTATGTGGAGCTCTTAATGGTTTCAGAATTTAAAAAAAAAAAAGTTTCTGTGACTTCTGAACCATCAGTTAGTCATTTAAAAAAGTGTATACAGCATATGAAACAGTTAATGCAGAATGATAAAGCTTTACTTCACTCATCCAGGACAAATAACAACCCTTTCTTTACTCCAACATCAACATGTTTACCACTGGGCTGGAGGGAAGACAACACCCCTAGGTATACTCTAAAGAATAAAGTTATTTTCACTTGCAGGAATTTTCATTACTTTTACCCTCACAAACACAGTACAGATGTGGATATTAGGAGAAAGCATCCGAAGAGCCATAAAACTGCTACTCATTTTATCATGTACTTACAGTCTCTATATGATTACACTGTCTTTAGCCACGGCAGTGCATTAGTCAGCTGTGCTCAGCACTGACACACCACAGATGAACCACTTTGTGCACTGCTCCTGTGGTGCTCTAAAGCTGATAAAACTCAGCAGCTGTTATTTTCACTGGCTTGTGCAGCACATGGTGGGTGTTCTGGTCACTTTATAAATATCACCTTTACACTTCCAAATGCTCATAAGCACATTTATTTCTAACAGAGTATCTCCACTTAGGTGCAATGTGTATTTAGTTGGTGTTATATAAAAAGGTCGGTTCTGAGGGCAAAATGTCTCCCCAGAATGACACATATGAGACTGAAAATATTTTTGTGCTTGTATCCTAGAAACACACACCTAAGTCTGGTCAAGTGCTCCCCACAGGAAGAGCCACAGTGGTGGAAGAGGCTGCAGCACCCAGCTGCTGTGCCTTGGCTGCAGAGTCCAGACCCCAGAGCTGAGCCAGCAGAGCCACATGGGCTGTCTGCACCACGCCAGTGCTAAGCCACCCATGCTAATTCAGTTGTTCATGGTTTTGTGAGTGAACTGGGCTGACTCCATGCTTTCAGGAGGAGGGACAATACCAGCTGGCCCTCTGTGGGGACACTAACCTGTAGCAGCAGAATGGGAGGAAGCTGTAAAGGAGCATTAGGAAAAGAGGTCTGCAAAATGCTGTCTGCCGAGGAGAAGGGCTGACTGCTGACTGGTCCCTTTCAGTACCAGACAGATGTGCTTTAAGGGAACCAGGTTAAAAAAGCATTAAGAAGCAGTTCCTCAAGTAGCCAGTGGGCATGACTTTGTTGCCAAAAGGTATTGTGTCTGCACAGGTTTAAAGGAACAGTAGGCAAGCGCTTGGAAAGGGATCTACTATGGGTTACTAAGTGAGAAAGGTCAAAGACCTGTGGAAACACTTTACAGCATACTCGCATCTTGTCATTCATCCTCTCACTGTGGACAGAGTTTTTCTTTTTCCTTGGGGGAGACCACAAAGATGGTCCCCCATTGCCACAATTCAGGCAGCTGTGTTGCCTGTTTTAAGGACAGCTGCAAGATGAGCACAACCAAAATGTCAGGGCTGAGCCTCATTCAGGGAGAACAGTGAGGGTATCCCTGTTACTCTGGGAGTCAGAATGTTGGCTTTAGTTACTCTGATCTAAACCACCACAGCTGCCAACATCCAGCCAAAGCAATGGCCAATTAAATAGCAGAAATTATGTCTGTGCTCAAAACTATGTTCCTGAAGGTCTCTGCTTGTTTTTCCATAAGCATTTTACTGGGTCTCTGAAATTCTCTGGAGCATCTGTAATTGTTCAGCACCTGGCTTAGGCCTAAGCTCCGTTAATATCCACTGGGCAGGTACTTCTCTGGACAAATACCTCGAGGCTTATCTCATGGGCAGTTGCACAGCAGCAAAGCAATCCCAGCACCTCCATGCTGGGCATTCAGGGATTTCCAGCCTCCTTTGGATAATGATGGTAGGAAGGGATGGGAAGGGAAGGGAAGGGAAGGGAAGGGAAGGGAAGGGAAGGTTTGGGAAGGGAAGGGAAGGGAAGGGAAGGTTCGGGAAGGGAAGGGAAGGTTTGGGAAGGGAAGGTTTGGGAAGGGAAGGTTTGGGAAGGGAAGGTTTGGGAAGGGAAGGGAAGGGAAGGGAAGGGAAGGGAAGGGAAGGGAAGGGAAGGGAAGGGAAGGGATTAGGGAAGACATGTAGCGCATTTCTTGGAAATAGTATCTCCTGAGCATAAGTACTCCCTAATGTCCTGCACCCCCAGAGCCATGCCACCAGCTGTGTAATGTGCAAAGAGCAACAGCAGCAGCCAACAGCAGTGCAGAACCCACCATTCCTGCTAAATACTACTATCACCAGCTGGGGGCAAAGGCTTACTGACTCACAGCCACCTGAGCTTTTTTAAAATTAATATCAGGTTGAACTGGGCTTTGGAGCTGACTGCTACAAAATCTCAGCCTCCCCTTCCCCCCCTCACAGCCCAGGCACTCAAGGGCAGGGAGAACATCCCAAACCCACGGCACCAAAAACTACAGCATTATATCTGCAAGGCCTCATAGTCCCGATACCTTCAGTGTGTGCCAACTCAAACAGAAAACAGTGAGCGCAGCGCAGGTGGGGGAAATGGGCTCCTCCCCATGCGCCAATGGAAAAGGAGTGGCACCAGCCCGGCAGCCCCTCCTTGCCCAAGAGGCACAGAGCAGGGGCAGCAGACTGCTGCAGGTGCAGGAAAGACACGGAGTTTGACTCTCCCCGCAGATTTCCTATGTTCCTTCCAAAGTCACAATATTTTAATTGATATTTCTTATGAGAATTCAACAGGTGCAACATAAATCCCATGGATTGTGCTGAATCCCACAAAATCTTGACTTTCATTTTGGAAGGGCGGGGGGAAGAGGAGTTTTCTTGCTCTTTGGGTTTTCAGCCTTGAGCTACATGAGACAGAAAAAATGCTGTATTTGCTCAAAGTGCTTCCAGATTAAAATAAGCAGCCATTCATCTTATTTTTCTGAAAGGATGGTTAAGTCATTGAGAAAAACTCATTGAATATAGAAATACTTACAGTTATAGCACAAGACAGAGGGGACGAACCTGGCTGTTCCCTTTCTGTGCTCAAGTGGGGGGCAAAAGCTCCTGTGTCCATTTGTGCCCCTTCAGGCATGCTTGGCAATGCAGATGGGACAGCAGCAGTGCCAGGAAGAGAACCTCTGGGCTTATGGATACACACTGGAACCCTGCTAAAACCAGTTAACTGACACACTCTGACAAGGTTTTAGTTTAGAGGTGAGAGGTGCAAGGTAACAAAGGTAGATGTCACAGCATATGATTTCTTTAGCATTAACTCATGATATATCTTCTTCTTGGTTTTACTCTCTACTTGACTGATGGCTCAGTATCTGCAGGACTCCACATGGTACAGAGATAAACAGAGCAGATATGGAGGCAGATGTTGGAAATAAAGACATACTTCCACTTCTCATTTTGGCAATTGGCCTTGTATAGTATTTCTTTACGAAAATTCCTTACACAGGTTCGTTAGATTGTTTGAACATTTTTAGGTTTCTGTACTAAAAGGAATTATAAAAATGTTAATCCAGCCCAAGACTTCGGACCACCTAGAAAGACCACACTTCTAGCACTTAGAAAATGATCAAGCTGATAAACTGCACATCTGCATGTTTTTCTCCCCACTCCTGTACCCATCTATGTAGCATATTTGCAGTTTGGTTTGAATGCTTGACATGGGTCCTGCACTGATGCCAGGCTAATCTGATAGTCCTCAATAGGAAGGAAAAGATATCTATCTGCTGACAGATGTTTATCCACTGATAGATGGGGTTTACATCTGCAGGAAAACAACTGTTTTCTTCTAACAACAACACTAATGCTCAACACCACAAAAACAGCACCAGTAAAACTGCCGGCAGTAGTAATATAATGGTAACATTGATAATAATAAAGATAAGCTTTACTGAGAACATACTGAAGACCCTTAAATGCTCTAATTCTGATTTCACTTAGCACCAGACATGTGATTTTAAAGCAGATATAAAAAACTAGGGAGAAAGGATAATGTCTCATTTATTTTCAGTATATTCAGCACAGGGGAAGAAATGGTGCTTTTTCCTCCCCCACAAAAATCTGAGATTTTTCACTAGAATGAAAAGTTGAAATATTAAATTTTTTTGTAAATGAAAATCCAAAGCAATACAAAACACAAAGTATGGATCAACACAAGAAAAACACTTATCTTATTTCTCCTTGGTGCCTTTTGTCTATACCTTGACTTAAAAGCAATCAAAAAAAATTGCACTAAAATAAAATAAAACTTTGCAATATATGCTTGGGTGTTTAAATGCATTATTCTGACTTTCTAAGAATTTTTTTCTCATTTTTAAACAAAAAATTATGAAAATGGCTGTTCTCCAACAGACAGTGCATGTTCATGAATGCAGAAATTTTTGACAAAAAGACAACTGCTTAATTCTAAGTCATCACTGCCCTCCTCTAAAAGCCCACCTGACATTTTCACTGTACAGGTCCTAAAACAGGTCTCCATGGGAGTCAACATCAATATCCTCATTTGCCACAGTGAAAGACTGAGGGATTTGCCCCAGGACAAGCAACAGACCATGGAGCTGAAACAAGAACTTCCCTCTGCTAATTGCAGCTCAGTGCTCTTTAGTCTTAACTGTGTAACCCAAAAATGGTCTCTGAACTGATTGTTTATAATATAGCCTTGATTTTGGAAGAAACAGTGACAATAAATCCCATCCCTAAAGAGCAGGAGAAAGACCAGCACTTCTCCAGTGGGAATTATTGTGAGAAATTCTGCTGAGTGAGTTAAGCAATGTAGTGGGGGGAGAAAAAGTGATTGGGACCTGGCACGCCCCTCTTCACTTCCCCTTAATAAAGCAGATTTATCTACATTTATGAAAAACACAATGCTTTGAGAATGTTACCTAAAGTTTAACTAGGGAGCATAAGAAAAGTTTAAATAAAAGTCTTTTAGGGAAAAAGTAATGAGCAGAATTACAGCAGAAACACTTGCTATATGGATAAAGCAAAATATTTGACAAGGAAAACATCTCTGAGAAGAAAGCACAAGGGTAGAGCTATTATAGCCTCAGAGGCCTTTTCCCTCAGACTTCTTATTTTATAACATATTTCTAAAACACAACACCCACAACTGTTTTTCTTCATCTATCAAAGCATAAAATTGCCAGTCTTTGACCTAACTTAAATGAAGGAAGTAGCAATGTTAGGTTTAATTAAAAACAGCAAATATTTGTACAGCTGTCCCTGGTTTCACAGCACAGAAATAGGTTTAGCATCAAATCTTACAGTTTTAAGTCCTCTGGGAACTATATACAAAAACATATAGGATCCTTCTGGCTGACTTGCTAAAGCCAAAAATACTTTTTTTTTTTTTTTTAGTTATTTCAGGTGGGGCTCATTCAACCTTCCCATTTCCAATCCACTGTTTTCCTACTTGGGACTATTTTTTTCCATGCTCCAAACGTGGGACTCTCAGCTTGACAGGTTTGGGTGCATTTGATGCATTTTGGGGTTGTGAATAATAATAATAGTAATAAAACTGAGGGTAGTCTGAGAAGTTTTGGCTTATCAGCAGCCTTTTGATGGAAACCCCGATGTCCAGACCCATCTGGGCACTTCCAGGGATCTGTGCCTCTCCATGTGGGTGTCACTGGGAGAGAGCTGGCATGGGATGCAGTAATATCAACCAGATCCATCCCCAAAACTAGGAGGGGTGTAGAACAGAGGACTTTGCTCCTGGCCCTTGCTCTTGTTTTAAATTACACATTGTAAATTTACACACTGTAAAATCCTTCGGCACCGGGGTTGATAATGCAGCCTTTGGAGGGCTGACTCCACATGCACCTCACACTGGGCCAGCCATGGCAAGCCCATTCCCAGCAGGGTCCGCAGGAGGATTTACACCACCTTGGGCAAGAGGCTTGGCAACCCCAAGCTCTGCACTCACCTCCTGTTCCTCCCAGAGACCAGCAGATTTCAACCTGCCTGGGGGTGCTGGAGAGGCAGTGGGGCAGGTGGCTGCCCACCACAGGGCAGAGGTAAGAGGGGAGAAGGAGAGAAAGGGCCAAACTGAGTTAAGAAAGCCTCACCCAGGTCTGGAGCAGGAAGAGTGGTGGGAATGCTGATGGCCAGTTTGGGGGCTCTGCTTGGATCCACCGGGCACCAGGCAGGGGCTCTCCTCATTCCCTGGGCTGCTGCAGACCCCCAACTTCCCCACAGCCCCCACAGCCTTCCCACACCCAAACCTCCTGCACCTGCAGGTCTGGCCCAGCTTGGCACAGACCAGGAGAGGAGGGGAAGGTGTCTGAGCATGGAGGGACTCAGGGGCTGGGAGGAGAGAGAAAAGCTCTGGGGAAAAGCCCTAAGGAAGGACAAGAGAGTGTACACCTACCTCTCAGCCCTAGTGAGCTTAGCCCTGGTGGGCTAGCCCACCTTAGGCTAGGTGGGCTAGCCCGGCCAAGGCTGGAGAGATGTGAGGCCCTTCAAGAGAAGGCACTGCACAGCAAGATGTCCCTACTAGTAGAAGCAAATTCCTGTCTTCTACATGTAGAACATTCCTACAGCAGAATCCTCTTCCTCTCCACCCAAGCCTAAGTAAGAGAGAGACAAGAAGTACACTGATCCTGGGTTTCTGGCAGAATGGCAATGGACTGCACCCATAATTGCACAGGCTAGGTCTTGCCATGTGAACTGCAAGAGTTTCAATTACAGTAATTTTCAGCTAAGTAATTTAAGTCTAAAACCTGCAAAACAGAAAGCTACTTGACAGTTAAGTATAGTTGCATCACAGGAGTTCAGGGGATAAAAAAGCTTTTTTGGCAGAACGAAGGCTTACTGACATGCTCAGTAGCCTGGAAAGATTATTTTGAGCTTTTTCAGAAGCCAGTTTCATATGTCTAAATTTCTAGTAATGCACATAAAGTCTTAAACTTTGAAGCTATTCTCCAGTCCTCAGGGAGCCAAAAAGCAGCACAAGATGCAGAGATGTAACCTGCAAGTGCAATATGACTGACCCACAGAGCTTGCAGTTGTTCAAAACTGACAGGCTATATATCCGGCATAAGAGGCCAAATGAACATATACTTGGAAAAATCCTCAAGTTTCCAATAAATACAATTGTTATGCATATTAGCCCAGAAAGAAATCTAAGAAAAAGCCTAGGTATGGGCTTGCAATTAATGGATTTAGAGTCCAATATCTCTCCAATGTCTTGTCCCCAATCAGTTTGCTTTGGCATTGCCCAAAAGGTTTGTACCTTATTATGTTTTGGGTATACCATAAAAAACAAGATGGCAGTTCTTGTCCAATTTTTAGTACTGAAGGTGCATGCCACAGAAACACCATCAGCAGCAGACAGCAATTGCTGGGCCAGGTGAATTTAAACTAGAATTTTCTCTTTTGCTTCTATGCCAACATTCCCAGGATAGACCAGTACAATGTGGGAAACTGGGGCATATTGAAGCAGCAAAGATGCAACCACTTGAACATCTCATCTGGTGGATAAATAATCGTGAATTAAGTTTTGCTGTGTCTTTTTGTTTCTTAGTATCTGAGTGATGAACTTGACAACTTGATGCTGTTTTCATGTGCACTGTGTCGAGTTTTGTGATTGTTTATAATTTGTTAAAAATAAAATCAAAGCTATCTCAAATCAAGATACAACTCACTCATAAACTCAGTTACCAAGAATCAGAAGCAACCTTTAAACATTTGTATCCAAATATTTTCAGTCATCAGGAGTGATCACCTGAGAGTCCACTAGAAATAAATACTTGCTGAGGTGGAAGGGATGTTACTGGAAACTAAGAAGAGTGTGTTAAAAAATCAAATTAAGTAGTTAGACACAATAGTGGCAGATTGGATTTCTGCTATACCAATTTTCCAGTAAAACTTCTTTGTTGCCTATAATTTAAAATAAACAAGGCTAATGACACTTGGGTTTTGCTAGCTTAATGAAATACAGCCATCTCAATGAAGGTTTTATTTTCTTCCTCTTCTTTTCCAGGACAGCTTTAACATCTACATGTATGAAAGCATGTGCTTAGATAACACTGGGACTACAGTTTACTTTGAGTTCTGATTTTCATACTCTACTTGAAGCTAAGTTAGGTTCTATTTTTGCTGAAAACCCATTATCATGAACTGTTGAGCTCTCGGACTTTTGTCCCAGTGAGAGTACAAACATTCTACAATAAGTTTCCTCAAACGCTGTGTCACAGGTAACCAACACCTTTGATTACAAGTAGTTTGAATTTGAGGAGAACTGGATTCCAAGGGATTAATTTCTAGTGTAACCTGCTTGTAAATTCCAATGAGCAAGCCCTCAAAGGTAAACTCTAATATGATGAGTTGGCCAAAGTCGCTTCAAAACAGCAGCCTTGATAACATCTTCCTCCATTCTCTGTTTTTGAAGGAAAGCTCTGGGTTTAGGACTCAGAGACATTCACTCATGCTAGTAGTCAGTATTCGATACTTCTCATTTATTGTTACAATTAGCTTTCTTCCAGTTCCTTCTTGGAAACCTGATTTTCCTGTTATCCCTTTGTTTTGAGGTCATTCCTTGTTTTCCCCTAATTGGTTGATTTATCAGCTGAACTGGTTAAAAAAAATCACTCCATAAAAGAGTCCCAAAACAGACAGACACAGGCTTGAAGAAAATATAGAATCAATAAATGGGAAGAACACACTGAAATAGCTTATCCTCTGTAGGTACTGGGAACAACAGTTCGTGCTGCACTCCGGTGCACATTAGACAGTGCTAGTCCTCAGCAATTAAAAGCAGGCATTAATTTCTAATGAAAAGTGACACCCTCACAAGAATTTGGAGCAAACCCTTTGCTAGTGACAGCAAGTGTGCTGTTACTGAATTTGCAGTAATGTAGAGATGGCTCAGCCAAAGGGAAGGAGGGAGATGGAGAAAGGCGAGGGGCCTCTTCCCCCATCCCAGGACCCAGGTGACCCCTTCACCCCGCTGCCCACCCAGCTGATTACTGGCATCTCACCCACATGCAAACTCCTTGTGCCTTCTGCCTCCACAAAGGCTCCCTGTATTAATGTCCGCGCTGTCTCTCTCCTGTAATTACACACTGCCAAGGTGAACAGAACAGCCTCTTTTAAAAATAGATTCTGTATTTTAAGCAGCAATATGAGTGCTTTTGAAAAGGAAAAATACAAGGTATAAAAGCTTCCCAAAATAGCAGTGTGTGGCTTGCCCTGGCTGTGCTCAGGTGCAGCTATGCATTACTCCAACTTTTTGATAACATCCTGTCTCTTGTGCTGAAGTTACCAAGGGGTTGTGAGGGTGGTACTAAATCAGAAATGTGTAGTGGATAGGACTGGGCCAATCTCAACGGCAGCCAGAAGGGAATGGAATATAAATCACGCTAAGTTAAAATAGCCATCCCAATTGCAAAACAGTCATGGTGTTTTCTTTAAGGGGGGGAAAGAAAATAGTGTCCTTAAAAGGTGCCAGATTGGCAGACAGGGATAATAAAAAAACTTCTGACTATGCAAGTTTCTCCTGCCCCTATGCTATTGTGCTGCTGCTCTGCCCAGCACAGAGGAGGTTCAGGGCAGAAGGCTCAGCACTCCTAGACAAAAAGAGCAGCATTACAAAATCCACACATCCCTTGCCATGGGTCTTCCATCTGGGAGAAACAGTGAAGTTGCTGTGAAATCAACACAGTGGCACTTAATTTGTACTGAGAGTGAGTCACATCACCAAGACTCAAGTGATGGCAGAGGCAGCTCTGCCAGGCCCCTTGCAGGCTGGCAGGGAGGCACTGCATTGCCTCTGCTAAGTCTGTCCACAGTGGTGCCAGTTACAGGCTTTGTTTCCTGCTAGAGAGAGACTCATCCCTACGGAACAAAACAAGTTCACTGAAGGCCAAAGAACAGCACGTCATCAGGCATTACAGGCTTTGACCACTGTGAACTGAAGATCTGGAGATGTCCTCAGAGAAGATCAGTGAGGGCTGAGCTGCCAGGTACAGCTCAGCAAAGCATAAGCCCAGGGCTTTTCACCCTGGGGATTTGCCCATTTTGGGTGAGGAATATGGAAAGTGTGGCAGTTGCTAGATGACATTTCTAATGCTAGTTAATAAGCTTGTTTTCTGGTTGCTGATCTCCTGCCACAAATCGGAGATCAGTTCTCAGTACCAAACGAACTTGTTCTTCCTTATGCAGGAGATCTGATGACTGATTCATAAATAATGGCTTTGGGTTGGCGGAAATTAGATAAATTGCTTTCATTAAAATTCACATAAAACAGCAGCAGAGTCCCTGCTTGCCACCACAGATTGAACAAATGTGCCAACATGCACGTTTTTCATTTTGCAGCCACTGATATTATGAAGTTCCTGGACCCAATAGCTTTGAATGTTCATTTTTAACAATAATTAATATGAAGAGTGATGCTGGAAAAAATTGCCTCACCCTCCATAAAATTATTTGCAAGTTGTAGGCATCAATACTCGTTTGTGGGGCTATTTTTTTTTAATACTGACAAATGCACAATTTGAACTTTTTCAAGTGAGGAAATGTTTCCAAGATCTTTCTGGAATCTCAGAGGAAATACACATAGGTGATTCAATTTTATTAATATAATAGTACTGCACTCTGCATGAATCTGCACCTGCTGTGTTAGAAAAAGGCTTTGCAGTTAGAATCTGCAGAACAAACTACATGAGGGGCTTGGGGGATTTATTTTTTTCCACAGGAACAGAAACTTTACAAGAAATTATTAAAAACTCCACCACTCCCAGTGGTATATGTCTTAGGAGATATCTTCCAAAGGCAATCTTTTTAGAAAACAGACAGTGAGAGATGAATATGAACTTGAAGTGGGACTTCTCTGTCCCATGGATGTTACCCAAAGACTGAGCTGCTCAAACCATGTTTCCCTTTAGGATCATCTCTCATTAGAGAGAAAGAGGCACTCCAGATTCAGTTTCTCTTGTAGCAGCCGTCTAGGCTAGGCCAGATAAACTATTCCTATTGCTCCCCACAGAGTCTCTGTGAAAAATTTTCGGCTTAGACTTTCATGGACCCAAGGAATGCCAAAGGAATCACTTTGAAAATGGCCATTTTATTCCTCCAGAAATTGAGTTATGCTGAGAATTTATACTGGAAAAATATAAAATAGGTCAGTGGGGGTGGTAGTGCTGAATTACCAGAAATGGACAAGAGGAGCTCTGGCACTCCAGCCATGACTCCCAGGTTTTGGCCCACCAATCATGGAGCGCATCCAGCACCTGGACCAGGGCACCACCACTGCCACTCTGCCTTCAGTGGAAATTTTGTCTACCAAGACGCCCAGAGATTAAGTAAAAATGTTGAGGGTTGGCAGCAGGCCTGGGTCTAAAATCTGAGTGTGCTGAAGAAAAAGGCAGCTGTCTGTAACAGCCAGCTGTAGGAATCTGTTTGATGGGTCAGGTTGGCGTCTCTGAGGAAAACAAAAGATGGAAAAAAAGCCATTTTTATCTTCTCCAAGGAAGCCTTTATAAAAGTGGCTACTTCATAAATGCAGAGCAAGTTGGTGGATAATATCTATTTTATGTTAAGGTTCAAAAATAAAAGCTGGGCCATCAGAAACATCCTGAAATTTCAGCCTACCACTGAGTGACAACTGCAGGAAACAGACCCAGAGCAGTGGAAAATTTTAAGCCATAAATTAGCCTTGAAACTAGTAGGCCATGTTGTTTTTATACTGGGGAAGGTTCTTTATTAACTCATCTGTCTAAACATATAGATCTTGACAAATGAAAGCTGCAGGGAGGATCTGCTCCTGTCCTGCGACTGAAAACACTTAAAATTAAATTACTGGAAATATTCCTGTTACCCTCTCTTAAATGGCAAAGTACCACAGGAGCCGTTGCTCTCTATCAGTTCAGCTCACAAGGGGCCTATTTCCTGAAGCTAAAATGGAAAGAATTTTTAGTCTGAAACTTTTTCTTCAGTTAGTTACTGCCCACTTTTACTGAAAGTAGATAAATAAGGTAAGTTTTTGTTCTCTGTCATGTATCCTAACACTCCCATGTGCTGGACACCTGCAAAAGCTAGCAAACCCAGCTTGTTTACTTAGTGCAATTTATTTGACCTTTTAATATATTTGAGTAAGGATTTTATATCTAAGGCAGCTTTAAGAACAGATTTGAAAGGTGACCTTCAAAGGAAACATCAAAATCTTTCTGAAAAAGGAAACTTTGGAAATATATGTGAAAAAGGCTGCTTTTCAGCTAAGCTCCTGACTCAGGACTCCCTGGCTTTTCAGCACAGTGATATACCAGAGCAGTGGGTTCTCCTTGCCTACAGCAGACCACAAGAGCTACCATACAATACCAAAGGGCCCAAGAAGGATTTTGGATGGCCAGTTCCAGAGTTGCCATAACAAATACCTTCTATTTTTAGGCTGGGGCAGTCACTCAGCACTGGTTTTGATGTTAACCTGCATTTTAATCCTTAACTGTAAATCTTTTTTGCCTTTATGAAATTGGAATTGTTAAATGGAGCTCTTTTAGGAAGGGACTGGTGCAGACAGAGGCAAAAGGGAATGTTTTCTTTTAGTCATTGCATAAATGTGCATCCCCTTACAGTACACACAAGCCTGTGCTGGCCCAGGTCAGTGGCAGGCAGAAGTCTGCCAAAAAGAATTTGTTATCGTGTGCAATAGGCAGAGCTGTTGAATTCATCTGCCTCACTGGTGCTCCCTTTCACATGACAGATGAGGCACACTGCATGGAAGTGATGCTTCAGCAAGGTCCCCTCAGGAGCCATTGGGAGCTCTCTGGATTTCCCTGAGATCCTATCCCTGCCTGACAGGGTGGAGGGAATTAAATTGCTTGAGGACAGATGCAAAAGGTCTGTCTGGCAGAAATAAAAATTTAAAAAAAAATTAATTGTTGAGGGAAGTAGGTGCCCTTTATAGTGAGGCCCTTTACTGAGCAGGTACAAATGCTATCTAGGGCTTCTTGCCAGGACAGCTTACAGAGGTATTTAATGGTTATACACGTTTAGCTAAAACCTGAAGATCATTCACACTAAATCAGAAAACATTCATAATTAGGAAATTTCTGCTTAGAAATTCATGCCTAGAATGCTTGTGGAAGAGTATTTTTCCTTCACTACTTTTTGTTTGTTCTTTCAGGATAGCACTGAACGTAGAAACAGCTGTAGCCATACTGCTTTACAAGGAGAGGGACAACAATTTAAGAAAGACTTTCCTGAGGCTCAGCAGTGTTTGAAGACCATCATTGAGAAACTCATTTGTTCACTGGCATTTTTTCCCTCAGATTCCTATATTCCTGTCCGATCTGCTCTGAGGCAAAGCCTGCAAAATCTCCTGGCAATGTGAAAGAGCAGGCTGCTTGTCCAAGGAGCGAGCAAAGCTTATGAGCTGTAATGGTCCCATAAAAAGAACAGATATCTTGAAAGGTGAATCCTGGAGATTTCACTGTAGCGAGAGCTCCTGCTGACTTTACATCAGTGAAGATTTCCCAGAGGAAATGGTGTTCCTGCAAAGTAGTGAATAGCCTTCTCACATCAAACCCATACCAAAATCATGTTTTTAGGAGCTGGGAATGTCTCCAGAAGTTGCTCTGGAGGAGCAGGAATTCGTTCTTAAATAATAAGGTCTCAAAATGAATACAGTAATGTGGAGCCTGGGAAGACAACCATCAGAAATCTCTCTATTTTCATCACAGCTCAGGAAAATGTGTTTTCAAGTAATTCTTTATGGAATGAACACTTGAGAGAGACAGAGAAAATAGAGTTATTAAGTATGGACTCTTTCATGAGAAGGTATATAGCCTGATTATGTTGCAAGTAAAAACAGCCTCCTAGATCTTTATTGAATTTTACCATTTAAGCCAACTAAACAAAGGAGAGGTGTAAGTGCAGTATCTTCTTTTGAGAAAAGAAAAAAAAAAAAAAAGCAAACGAAAAAGGAGAAAAATATGTGGCTCCAGTGGGATCAATCAGTTTAAAGTAATATAAGCTCCTGGTAGATGATCCAGTGGAGGTGAATGGAAAGCAAAGCAAAAGAGGCATTAACACGGTGCAGCGAAGGTATTTATAAACTGAGGTGAAACATTTGTGAAGATTGCTTTGCAGAGCTTTCTCAGCCCCATGACTGTGCAGCAGACAGCATAAAACTCTGCTCTTCTACTGCCAAATCAGGATGGTTTATGAAGTCACTTACTTCTGTCAAACAGCTGCAGCCGTAATGCTGAGAAGAGGCATTCCCTGCCCACCCCCCCTTTTGCAATAAGATTTAATGTCTGTGTGATTGCTGAGCATGAATAACGGCTTGTAAAGCTTTTTTTTTTTAAGGGACAAATTAAGCTCCGTTTAACTGTGATTTGGTTACTAGGTGAGAGACTTTTGTAGACTATGAGATAGTAAAGTATCTCTTTCCATTGGCTGGAAGAAAAAGTTTCCACACGTGATTTAAATTTTTTTTATTATTATTATTTTTTAAAATTCGTTAACATGTGATCAGGAACATCATCAACTGAATATTTTCCGAATGTGGTTCCATACTCCGACTGATTTGCCATATTTTATGTTCACACTTTAAATGTTGCTCTGGTGTCATTCTCACAACTACAATTAAGGCTACCTCAAAAAACTTATTCATTGGTTCTTGGTGTGAATGCAGACAACTGTCTTGGGTTGAAATCTTGCATGGGATGTCTTAGCTTAGGAATTATTCAGAAAATGGAAAAAATGCCATGAAGGTCTAGCCAGCACTAGATACCTGCTTTCTTTTTTTCTTTTAAGTGTGACTCCATCCCTCAAGGGAAGAGGGAAAAAGGCTCTGTTGGGAGCACAACACCGTGGTATTTGCTAAAATGTTGTCATCTCCGGGGTAACACTGACCATAACACCAGGCAGCAAATAAACAGTGGCAATGCACACAAAAGTGTTAAACATGCTCCTACACAGGTTCTAGTGAGTGTGCATCAACTGTTGTTGGCACCACCTTTCCCAGTGAAGGGACAGAAAGCTGAAGAAGTCCTGTGAAATGAGTCTTTTGGCTATTTTTCCAATGTTATCCTCTCAGAGGAGAGATGTGGGCAGCAGAGAGGCTGGGGGAGGAAACCTGTGAGGAGGCAGCTGCAGCTGCAGCCCTAAGATTGCCTTGCTTTGCAGAGCACAAAGTGGTGCCACCACCCGCACACACTTTGGGATGATAGCCACTCCCTGGAGCCCAGACCCCTGTTGCCCTGGCTGTAAGGGGCTGTTATTTCCTGCTATTTAGGCTTTTTACAGTTGTTTCTATTGGTTCACTCAATCTGCTCTCACACACAAAAATACCCTATTACAGGGCCTGAATTCCACTTTCTTCAGCAATGCATTACCCTCAAGCACAAATATCTCCAGTTTCATTAAAGTAATTTAAAAGAAAAGGTGAAGTCCTGGTCTGAAGATCAATATCAAGATCCTGTTGACATCACCAGGGCCAGGATCTGAGCCATGCTGCCCAGGTCAAAGCTCACTTCATCAGTGTTGTTAATAGGGTTGGCATTGGAAAGATTCTGAAAATAAACCAACAAACCAACCAACCACTGGCTGATTTGAACTCTGTTTGTCAGGTCACATGCATGTGTACAGAAAATTAATGACCAAGTTGCAGAGGAGTGAAAGTATTTGGCAGATAATTTTCTCCTTGAGCTTCCTAGAAACTAGCAAGTCCAGCCACAGTTCCACAAAATTGGACAGGTTCCCTTTTGGATGGCTCAAGACTTGCAGAGATTCTTAGCCGAAGAAATACAAAGCCTAGAGACTTGGGGGAAATTCAGGCCTTCTGAATATCACTCTTCTTTTTTTTTTTTCTTTTTTATTTTATTTTACAAGAACTAGTGTTTATGCTGAAAATTTCCAGAACTCTTTCTTTCCCAAACATTCCCACTTAAAATGAATATTTTGATTCATGGTCATTTAAAAAGAAAACATTGTTAAATTCTTTGAAATTCTGGCTAGAAATTCAAGAATCCCTTGGGAAACTTCATCTTGCATCAGAGTATGCAGCACAGGTTTTCAATTCCTCTCCTTCTCCTCGAGATGACGGTGCAATGGAATGGGAGGGCAATGGGTTCTCAGGCCCTGAGTCTGCAAACACTTTGGGTATGGTTTCATGGCTCAAAGTGCTCACATTACTGTGGTTTAATAAGTTACCACCCATCAGCTGAGCTGTGGCAACTGCCGGTGCACATACAATTAGCTCACCCTAATTGCAAAATGTGCAACTCACCCCTTTCAGGAGATCTGTGCAGCTGCACACTTATCTCAAGTTACCCCTTGGCATGTTTGCTGCTCAAGGTCCCGTTCCATCATGCCTTAACTGAGATGAAGTGTGCTAGAAGATACGAGCACAGGACATGCCCCTGGGGTGGGGACTCACAGCTCTCCCAGCCCCATGGCCTCGGCAGGCTGGCAGTGCCCCGCCAGGGTGAGCAGCCCTCGAGCCTGGGTGTAAGCTGCTCTCTGCAGTGTCTTGTGTTTGCTGGGCAGCTGGAGAAAGTCAGAGCATCAGAGCTTATATTCTGTCTCCCTGCCTTTGACACGTTAAACAAGGATGGTGCAAAGGGACCTGCTGCCCAGAAGCAGCTGCCCTCTCTCAGTGGTGACTGTCACCAACTCAAGTGCCACACACAGTCCTGCCACACCTAAAAAAGCTCAGTTTTTAATGCTGATATTCCACTTTGGGTTCAGAAGGAGAATAAACACTACTTGCAATTCTGTGATTTCATATCCCCACCCCAACATCCTGCACCGAAGCATTTTTGATTCAGAGCTCTCTATGCATCTTTTCTGTCATGCTTTCCAAATAACACCACCCAGCTTAGCACAACTGCCGTGCGTATGACCCACAAAATCAGCCTGTTTGCCCAGGCTATGTATTTACATGTCCTGCTGCCAGGCATTTGATGAAACAGCTTCCTCCTCCTTACCAGTCCTTTTGGGCTTGGATGACTCAAATCCTCACTCATGTGAGCAGTCCTTGCTTGAGCACACACTGTTGTTTCAGCTGGGTCTTCCTACAGTAGCATCTAAAGGATCAGGATGTTTCCCACCAGCATGCAAGGTTTCAAACACAAGATATGTTTGCTACAGCAGGGAACTAGTGAATAAAAAACTGAAGGAGCAAGGAAACCCTGAGCATAAATGTATCAACTATTCTATCTGATAAAAGTATCCTCCTTATTGTACTCTGCACATGAGGCTCAGGTTAACAAATGAGGAGAAGTAGTTCAGGAAAACAGAAAACTTACATAGTAATGCAACAAAAATGTAATATACACCATTTTCATGGCATGTGTAGAACTACTTGAACTAGTTTCCAAAATCTAAGATGAATTTTGGAAACTGAAAAAATAAATTAGAAAAAAAAAATTTTAATTATTTTTCATATAGATTTTTTTAAAATAAATCTCATGCTAACTGTCCTGCATTTTATTTTAGCTGCTTGGAACAGTTTGAGATTTAAATCAGAAAAGAAGCCTGGAACACCTTTTTCTAGAAGGTGTTAGTTTTTGCTCTGACCAGTCCTACCATTTAGGTAACCTTTCCATATGCCTGCAGCACATTTCATCTGTCATTCACCTTTGAGCAGCACACCTGCTCTGCGATTGCTTTAGCCTTCCAAATTCCTGACCAGCTTCAAAGAAGCACAGCTTCCTGTTTGTCAAACATTGAAGTGTATTTCCTTCACAGCCAACCTCAAATACTCAGTGCCAGGCTAAATAAGAAATATCTGATGGGCCACCACAGAGAGAAATTGAGTATTTTTAACAATTTTAAGCTGAATATCCCATGGCTTAGGGATGGCTGTGACTTTGAACCTCTCTAGATAATTCAGAGGTTGCTAAATTTGTGTGTAGTTATGTGCAAACTTGCACATGCTAAGGAAATGCCATGAAAAGCATCTAAAACTTCCCTAGGAAAACTGATTTTATAATTGCATCTCACCATGGAATATTCTGGTTTCTTTCTTAGTGATGTTTGTGGTCACTACAGAGGGCCAGTGTGCAATGAGCACTGTTATGGCAGCGGCATCAAACACGCGAAGGATAGAAAAGCGTTGTCAGGGTTTGGTTTTTTGCCAGCCCATCAATACGCTCCCTTTTGCACAGGCATAACATGAAAGGTTTTAATTCCAGACTCTTTGTCTGAAGGCTCCTGCTGCAGTGTGCACACAGGTCAGAGAGCATCCCTGTGATCCTCAG
>JAHLSL010000062.1:5520450-5555470 GCA_025920805.1 Petroica traversi | reverse complement strand
TCCCGCGGCCGCCCAGCGGGTGGCGCGGGCGAGTCACCGACGGGGCGCGGAGGGGGCAGCGCGGGAGCGGAGCGGGAACGGGAGCGGAAATGGGATCGGGAACGGGAGCGGGAATGGGATCAGGATCGGGAATTGGATAAGGAATGGGATCTGGAATGGGAACGGGACAGAGCGGGAACGGGAACGCGATCGGGAATGGGATCGGGAATGGGAGCGGGAATGGTGCGGGAACGGGAGCGGAGCGGGAACGGGAGGTGAGTTTGTTCTGGCGGCCCCGCCGTGGGTGGCGGGAGGCTGCGGAGAGGGCGAGAAGCTGGGCGCGGGGAGGCAGGAACGCAAAGGTGGGAGGAATGAAAAGCGGAAAAAGTGATGCTGCCGTGGGGGCTGCGGAGGGCCGGGCGAGTGGTGGGAAGCGGGGCTGGGCTGCGGGACATGGGATGGGGCGGGGGAGGAGAGAGGGGAAAGGAGAGAGGAGGCAGGGAAAGGAGGGAAAGGAAGGATAATAAATAAATAAACAAAAGTAAGAAACTTCTCTGTGCGTTTCCCCCTCAGCTTTTTTTTCAGAAGGTCAAAATAATTTAGTTAACTATCGCTATTTTTTATCACTATTAAATTTCCACCCACTTCCACGCTATGTGAAGGGATTGAAAGTGCAGGAACTCGAACACCGCTGGAAGGCTGTTTTCCAATACAGTGTTTGCTGCACTCCCCAAAGCGCTGGAAATCTTCAGCTATGACAAGTGATAGATTTCTCTTTTTTGTTTTTTTTGGGTTTTTTTTCTTCAATCGCACTGTTACTTTGGTGATATCACAAATGCAACTCTGCCTTCAGTAGTAGTAACACGTACCATTATAGCATCTACCTCTCCTGAGGAGTCAAAAATTACACCCAAGAAGAGGATCCTTACAGCTGGTGCAAAACTGGACTTACCAGAAGGGCTGTGCTTCTTGCACTGTAGCGTGATGTCCAACAGGTAGGTTTTGTGTTCAGAGTCACACTAATGGGCTCAACACTTGCCAGCAGCATGAGACTACACAAAATGGAGTGTCACTGGGCATTCTTCATTTTAATGGCACTTGTGGAAATGCTGAAAGCTTTCTGCATAAAACCAGATGAGGGAAAAATGCTTAGAGCTACAATAATGGTCTTTAACCCAAAGATTTTACTTGCTTGGGGTTTGTTTTGTTTTTTTTCAGAAAATCATATTTTTCAGCTTTTCTTTGCCTTTGCATTGTCCCTTGGAAGAATGTTAATATTGCAATGTCCGAGCCCTGAGTTTTGTTTGGCCCCTGCCATTGCACACCAGTGAAGGTGGCCACAGTACTGCCAGGAGACACAGCCACACCCACATGCACATGAAGGAAAACTACAATAGCCACTTTCCAAAAGAATCTGCTAATCTTTTTTTTTTCTTTTTTCTTTTTTTCTTACCTTTACAAATAACTGCTGGTGACTCAGGCTTGACATGACTCCCATAATCTTCACACATAATTAAGCAATTTATACCTTGTATCTGTGGGTAGATGCTGCTGTCAACACTCAGGCCCGTTCTGGGAATGGCTGAATTGCTTTCTTTGGGAAAAAAGAACTTACAAACAACAACCAACTCTTGCTTTCTGCCACCTTTGATTAACTAATCTTAAATAACAAGACTGTACAGTAGGGAAATTTGCCTGTGTGGGCCACTGCTTTTGAAGCTGATGTGACAGCTTGTTGCACGACTCTGTACGCATTCTTCCATTTCACTGTGACGAATGCAAGAGAGGAGTGGAGCGAGAAGTTCTTCACTTTTGTTACTCTAAAATGATAAAATACAGCTTTGTTTGCTCCATGTTACACTGACATCAGTGTTTCCCACCTCAGCAGTCTGAAAGTGGCCATATAGTGTCTGTAGGATGGGCTGAGGAGCCTCAGAGTGGACTCCATACAAACCCAGAGTCTTCCTGGCACCTCTCCCACTGCAGCATCAATGTCAGAGGGAGCAGAGAGAAGTCTTGCTGCCCCCACAGGTTGCCATTTGTCTGTGTTAACAGGGTATTCTGAGTAATACATGTGTTGTCCTCGGTTTTCTGAACTTTTTTTGCATGGACAGGCTTGTCCCAAATATATGTATCATCCAGGAGCCTGCAAGGGCCTCAGGACATCTGGACTCTGAGAGGGAAATAGGAAACTTGTGCTGGGGGTGAAACAGGCTGCAGTGTCAAAGCAGACATTTAAAAGTGATTCAGACACTGCATCACATGGACATAAATTAAACTGGGGAAAAAAAAATGTTAGACTCATAGACTCTTCAGTGAGAGGTGAAAAACACTCTTTGTTCTTCTCTTCCCCACAGTGAAATAGGATGATTCCTTTCATAGCTGCACCGTCCAAACCACTTTTTAGACTCATGGCTCATTTCCATCATTTTAGCTAAGGTGTGTCTCATTCTGCATGTAATATTTGAAATAGGGGGGACTTGGTAGCACTTTCCAGGTTAGCTAGTTCATAACCACACAGAATACTATCATGAAAGAACAGCTTCTCAGTTGCAAAGGGAGGAGAAATGGAATACAGTTAAGAAAATGCAGATGCAACCCAGTTATTGGGAGGATTTTTCCAGTTGTTGGATGTTGCAGATGGTGGAAGAGTCCCTCCAGAAAATACTGGTTCACTCTTCATCCTGGCACAGGCTGAACTCATCTGCACAAAGCAAAAGGAGACACTAAAATTAAGTCAAACAGTTTTTCATAGAAAAGCTCATAGACCATTTTTAGGTATTTCTCCCCAATTTTTTTTTTTTTAATAATGAGAAAAGCAGTTATGTTAAAAACATCATGGGGAGTAATTCTGAACTGGCAGAGAGATGGGATAGATGATTGAATAGATTCTTTCCATCTCCACATTTTGTGATCTATGAACTCACCTTTGGGAAACTTTTCTCAATTCAGACTGAGTTTCACTCCCCCAGGGTTAGCTGAGGAAGGTGAGATGCTTAACCTAAGCAGCATTAACACTACCACTGTGTTTTGGCTTTAAAAGCTAGCAAGATGCCTCAGCCCGAAGAAAGCCATCACAGCGTGACTCTTCTCTTGTTTGCTTTCTTCCTGAAGGCCTCTCCTCAGTACTTTCTGCTGCTGCTTCACATGCAAGCCAGAGGTACTGTCAGCTCAGCATGGGAGTGCTGTGGGGCACATCCACCCTGACGTGTGCTGCACCAAGTCCCCTGGGACTTCCTTTGTTTCCTGACTTGCTCCTCACAAACAGAAAGCTCAAGTGAGGGACACCACTGAAACGTGGTGTCCAGTGCAACTTTTAGCAAAAAACTCATCTTTCTTCCCTGCAGTGGTTTGTCCCCTTGCCAAGTTGAGGTATTTGTAAGCCCTGAGAAGTCCTGTAGCTCCGTGTTAACTCCAACACCAGGTTGGTGCTTAGTGAGCATGGCAGTGTCCTCAGCCAGTAATCTCATTTAATGGGGCTCATTGTAATGCAGGGGAACTGGGTGACAAGCATGCAAGTAATTCTTCTTAATTGAGGAAGCTGCAGAGAAATTCACTTGGGATCTAGTGACTCATAATAGAGCATTTCTTCGGAAAGCAAACAGCAAATTTAGGGAGAGCCTTCAAAAATGGAAAGTGTGGAGGAGAGGACTGGAGTCACCAAAAGCAGTCCAAAGCATTTGATCAAGCACCCGAGAATGAAGAGTGAGAATAGTGTGTGGGAGTGACAGTCTGTGCACATGTGGTGGTCTGTGGTGAGGCTTGCTAAAGGGTCAGGGGGATCCCCAGCTGCAGAGCAACTGATTTTCCTCTGGCTTCAATCAATGCAAACCATTTCTGTCACAATACCCAAGCATTGCTTCACCTAGGTTGGTTTCTTCTGCGTGGTTGATTTTTTTCCAAGTAACTGCATTTATAGTCAAAACCTGGGATCCAGAATAATTTTTAGTTTAGTTTACAGCTCAGAGGATATAAGGAGTAAGTAATGTGGATATCAATTCAGGAAAAAAACCCAATAACCGGAAAACAGAGATATAAGAGGACATTCACCCATTTCAGCTAGAGCAGTTTGCCATCACATGGTGCTAAGAGGACAGCATCAGGCTGATATCCAGTGGTCTACAGGTTTTCTTTATTTTATTATTAAACTTTCCAAATTAGAGACAGTGCAAACTTATGTAAATAACAGTATGTAATACATAACTATTTTTGATGTAAAAATGACTCCTGGTGCCAAGAAACAATTAATATTTGAAAAAGAAAAACCTCAGAAAAGTCTCATTGCATTTATATTTCTTTTCAGGCTGGAGCTTTGTGGCTTGGGGAATGGATACAATGACCTTTTGCTGGTGTACTCTTCAGCTCTTGCCACAGGCATCTGAGTGCAAGGGAGCTCAGTTGTCCTTCCCAAACCCCTTCACATGCAGACTCCTGTGATCAGAGCCTATGCTGGTCTTGCCACAGATTTCCTGTGCGGTCTTGGATAGGAAGGTGTCTGTGTGCCTCAGTTTTTCCATCTGTAAAATAAGAGTGATTTTACACTGCTTCACCAGTGCAGCTAAATTTCTGCTTTAAAAGCACTCTGTGACCTTTGGGTGAATGGTGGTAATGAGCTGTTTGCCTTATTTATAAGTATCATTTGCTGGGATATAAATATTTTTTTGTATTGTTCATACTGTGTTTATTTTGTGCAAGTGAATACAGTCCTGATGAAAGCAGGAGACCGAGTATTTTGCTTTCCCACGTAACTCAACCAGCGTTCCCAAATTCTGATCTCTAACACCTCTGCTATTGCAGTCCTGGGCCTCTCTTGAGCAGAAACTGCTGATCATGCCAAATTCTCTGGTGTTTTGTAATTCAGGCTAACATGCGCCGAGGTTTGGATGAGACCAATAGACTCATTTTCACTTAGGGCCTGCGGCAGCACTGAAGCTGGAGAGAACAGAAGTGAAAGGTCAGTGTTTCCCTTCCCTGAGTCACACAGCTCCTGTTTGAAAGCAAATAAAAATATCATGTGGCTCCTAATATTTATAAATATTTTTTGATAGTTTTAGTGCCTTTCTTCCAACTTTGCACCATGAGGACATTTAGATGTTATTACTTTTGTACATTTGCATTGTTTCTTAGTTGGAAGGTTTGCCTGAAATAAAAACAACTGTAGGCCTATTACTTTTCTCATTTTTCTAATTTCGTGCGTCTCAGTTAATGTGTAGAGTGTTAGCCAATATTTAGTTGGCTTTCTGAAACAAAGTTGGTGAATATGACCATGCACTTTGAGAAAATAAGGTCTGAATAGACATGGACAAGCAATTAAGTTACCGCAACCTAAGGCATGTCTCTAGAGAATGATTAAAGTGAGCACTTAGCTTGGGTGAGCTGGGATCATGTGCACAATAAATTACTGTGGCTTGGTAGATGTTGAATAAATTGTTAAATCACAATAAACAGACAATTGCCCATGTCGGTGTCCTGAGGGATATGAGAGTATCCCCTTTCCACTTCCAAAGGGTGGTTTCAGCGTCTTTTCTGGATTTCCTCTGGAGTCAATCAGAGAGGCAAGCAAAGAGATAGTCCCACTTACTTTGTGCATTCTGTTTTGGAATGGTGGAAATCAAACACTTTGATAGTTGAAGTTGGTCAGATGAATCTTACATGAAGTAAATAAAATGGAATTATTATCAGAACCCCTTCTTTGCTTGAAGGGGTGTAGCCACTGAATGATAGAATCCTGGAATGCTTTGGGTTGGAAGGGACTTTAAGGATCATCTAATTCCAAATTCCCTGCCATGGACAGGGACAGCTTCCGCCTGACTGGGTTGCTCAGAGTTCTGTCCAGCCTGGCCTTGAACACTTCCAGGGATGGGGCTTCCATCACTTCTCTGGTCAACCTATTCCAGTGTTTCACTCCCCTCAGAGTAAAGAATTTCTCCCTAATAATAATACTAATATGTGTATATAAAAACCTTGAGATAAGCTTAGCAATTCAATCTACACATCAAATATCTGAGGGAGCTGGTGATGCAGCCAAGCTTTCAGATACCACTACTACCACCCCATTTGTTTTGAGAGGCGTTCTGCTGTGGACAACCTAAAGATCGACTGTTTCTGAACAGGTATACTACTTGAGACAGCCATGTCATGTTTCTGAAGGAGCCATCCAAGCAGCACATAAGGAATTACTTCAATACAGAAAGACAATCCACAAGGACATTTTATCTCCAGCTGCTACATACCATCACACCCTGGATCTTACAGAGAAAATCACGGAGTGATTGCTGCTTAAGCTCGTATCTAACTGTAAACTCAGTGCTGCCTTCCAAACCTTTATCCAAGACCTCATATCCAAGTCCCTGGTAGAGGAGACACTGGATGGAATGTATTGCATGGCACTGTCTCATCACAAGCACCATGGTATAAAAACTCTGTGGCAAGGTATACAGCTCAAATCCAGAAACAGTGATTAGCACAAAAGGGTGAATCTCCAGAAGTCTGAATCACGTAGTCACTAAAAGCATTGAATACTGCTGAGGGTTTTATGAAAAACATGAAAATGTGCTCTGATGAGATTGCTCACTATTTTCATCTTTAATTACACAAGAAAAAAATAGTTTTGTGTTTTTTCACTGGCACCTCTGCGACAGGTACTCATAAGCATGAGAAATGTGAACATGCAGAAGCAGCAGCAGAAGGAAAACAAGCTGTTGTGCAGCTCTTGTGAAACTTTGAATTAATTTGACTGAGATCAGGAGTGCAAGTTAACCCTTGTATCAGAAACCAACCTACTACATTATTGTCTGCCTGCCTGACATTGCTCTTATTCTTGGTGATGAAGGACTTTTATTGAAACAGAAATATAGAAGTTATTGTTACACTGGGTATAACATCTCACCCTACAATAGTTGCTTTGTGATTGGAATGAGCTTTTCTGACCTGGGAGAGTTTATAATGAGTCAAATTTGATCAGTTACAGCCTGGTCCCTTGAGCACATTACAGGGAGAGAGCAGAAGAGCTTGATGGTGACCAAGCAGCTTTCTGGGGAAGCCCTGCTGGTGGAGTCCTCTGCACTTGCTCTTCATCAGACCTCAACAAAGGTTTACAGAGAGCAATCAAGCAGTCCCTTCCCTACTCAGCATAGTATATTTGCATGTGGTAAAGAATTATGTGGATTCATTTATTCATTTTCTGCTGTAATTGAGGAAAAATAGGATATCAGGATATACACCCTGCTGTGTGTGTGATAGGCATAATAGCATAATTGGAAAATGTTTCTCCTCCTTTCTGGACATAAATTGCTGTAAAATATAACCAAAGGCAATAAAAGTGTCCATGGGGAAAAAATAAAGAAAGACAAAGAAAGTTTTTTGCTGGAGATAGTAAAGCAAACAAGCAGGCATGGATTTTTCAGTGTGAAGGAAGGAAAAGGAGACAACAGGAATAAAGTAGAGGGGAGCACACAGAAAGAAGACATGGCACTTGTCTGCTAGGAGAAAGATTCTTTTTACAGGGATTAAAGAATCACTTTATCTCCTACAATTTTTTCCTAAAAAAAACCAAAACCAAAGCAGCAAAACCAACAGAAGTTCCCCAGAAGCAGCTTAATGAAAACTGAGGTGAAATCTCTGTGGGCTGCAATTCACATGTCTATTAGTGAGAAGGAGGAGGAAGAGTCAGCAATCCAGCTTGCTGGAAAGGGAGGCAAGTCTGAGGGTGGCACTTTGACAGCCATGGCCATGGAGGAACAAGCAGTTGTGAACGGAGCTCAGATCCTGTGACCTCTGTGACTGGACCATATTGTTGCAAAAATCTTTATCATCAATACAAAAAGAAGGCTGAATAATTCTAATACACATGAACACCTTAATTATATCAAAGCTTTTAGCATGCATTTAAATTTGTTATCTCCTCTGCTTTATATCCTCATGTTGGTTGACACAACTATTTGTAATATTTAAATCTTCTACCAATATAGTTTCTCATATTTCATGGTTTTTTTTTCTATTCTTTAAAATTGCTTTTAATAAGTCCCCATATTTTGGTACCACTGAAATTAACAAAAGTATTTTTATCAGCTCTATTTCTTTAAGAGCAAATATAAAATCAACCTGGATTTTTTTTTTGGTGTGAGCCATTTTCAACTTCTAAATGAACAAGGAAAAGTTTAAAGAAATTTTTGAAGCATTCTCTGAAATGTCTCCATTCTTAAAACAAAGCCATATCACATCAGCCATAAACTTTACAAAAATATTCTCCTTTGCCAGGAGACCACACGTGAAGCTTCAGGTGGAAAAAAATTAGGCTTACAAAAGAAGAAGAAAAAAAGATTGGATCTTCCAATAAAAATCAACATGGAACTGCTACTGTAGTTCTATTATAAAGACTCATAAAAACATTTCCAGTTGCTCTCTAGTAGATCTCATTTCCATAAGCAAAACCCTTCTTTATTTCTTCCACAGTTTCTTATAGGTCTTTAAGGAGCTATGAAAAGTCTCTTGCCAACAGGGAATTTCTTGCAGAAATAAAGTGTCTTAGGAAACATTTTTTTATAGATCTGGAAACATATTAATGATGAAAGGCCCAGTCCTTCAGAACTGAGTGTTTGCAGTTTCCATTGGCTCCAGTGTGAACTACAGATGCTGGGCACCTTTTCATATCAGATATAATATCTGCATACATCAAGTGTTAGATTATTGTGCCAGGCTTGTCAGAAACCTTAGTGCTTTGCACTCTGAACCACACAATGCAATGCAGGTTCTCATATTGAAACCCATGAGTTTCAAATTCAGGATTCAAGTCCTTAAAATCATGGGACAGACTTAAAAATCATGAGCTTTTCCAGTTTTTGTGTGATTCATGACTTCAAGTCTTTTTTTAAAAGTACATTTCTTGTCTTTTAGGTTTTCTCTGCAGAAATCCAGGCTGGAAATGCATTTTTCTTTAGAATAGAATGGTTTACTTGCTGTCGCCTGTCTTCTGCAACTGGGGCTAAAGAAAGATGACAAACATTTAGTGTTGCACTACAGGCTTTGGTGTGACTAAGTCATTGTCCTTCTTGCAGGTCGGGTGCCTTGCTCTTGCCTGTCTGTCCCAGCACAGCCCTGTGCTTTCTCAACACTTAGCTGGGGACATAGAATCAGAACAGGGAAAAAAAAAAATCTGTGGGAGGCAGAGCTGCAGCTGCTGGAGGAGCTTATTTTATCTGTCAGCAACTGTACATGAACCCTCTCTACTGCAGGATAAAATCTGACAGAGAGGCATAAGTCCTGACAGAGAAAGTTTTATGTACACTAAAGTCCCCATCAACCTGTCAATGCATAAATGGCCATGTGCAATGTAAGTGATGATTAAAAATGATCCAAAAGAAAGCATTTAAAAACCAAATGAACCAACCCACTACACCAGATCTACACCAAAGCTTCTTGATAAGTTAAACTGTTTTTAAGTCAGAGAGCAGCAACAAAAGGCCTGACTGCCAAAAGGCATTTTAGACATTCAGCAGATTTCCTATTAAAATGTAAGATAAGAAACCATCAAAAAATAAATGAGAAAGACCCCAGTCAAGGGTATAAAATTTCTTGAGGAATCAAGGAAAGTATGTCCCATTTGTGGGACTGTTTCCAGAGCTTTCTCCCTCTCCTTTAGCTTTTGTTATTTTATGTTTATGGCAAAACAAGTTTAGAGTTGGAATGGCTACATTCAGCCTGCAGTCCAAGAGCAGCTCCTCTTTGAAAGATATTTATTATTCCTGCTGCCTTTAATTGCCTAGTTAAACTGTGTAACCAAGTACTGTAATCCATGTAATCCCATGGCCCTTTCACTTGTCCTTTATTGACCAGACAGGTATTTGTTCTGCTGCTGCTCATGTTCTTCCCTCCATGCAGGCTGTCAGCTCTTCACACATGAGGATTTCCCACCACACTCAGTGTTTGTACAGAGCCAGCACAACTGGCCTGAAGCTTCCAAGGGCTACCAGATAAAACAAACAAATACCCCTGAAGCCACCCTAGTGATTTTCTGAGGTTTATTTGCCTATTTGTACCATTGGAGCTGGCAAAGGGCAAGGGAGTGAGACGGAAAATTGTATTTTCCTTAAAAAAAAAAATAATAATACTCAAGTGTGTGGGGAACCAAGATCCATCTTTTTCATAGTGTTCTCAGACCTCTGGGTAGTTGCCTTCTGGGGAGGCACCAGAAAAAACCCTCTAATTTTTCCAAGATGAATATCAGCTTTATGTATTCCATGAAGCAATGACAATTAAGTCAGTAATATTTCCTCAGAACCTTTCCATCAATATAAGACACTGATTTAATTGTGTCACTCAAGTAACATTGCAGTTGTGGGTCAAAAATGTGATTCTTCATTTTCCTACACTTCCATACCACTGAGGTTAACAGACGTACCTACTCCAGTCATATGTCCATATGAATGTCTGCTCTAGACCTACACACTAAATAAATGACTGAGGATATTTGTCAAGCTGCCCCTGGGAGTGGCCTCATATTTTTTGGATAAGCTTCAGATGAAAGTCTAACATCTGGATACTTATAAAAATCATCCAGAGCTCCTGGATGTCGGGTCTTTTCTCTCCTTCATTTGGACTGAAATTGTCAGTGGGCACAGAAGTGTTGTAATGTGAGGCATAATCAGCCAGTGGACAGAAATAGGAATCAGATGTCTTTCTAATAAAACTAGCCTCTCCACCAGCAATCCTCCAGTGAATCTCCCACACCTGTGGATGAGGGTTACGCTGCTGTTACTGCCATTCAGAACTGTTTTAATGCTGGATGTATTTTTTTAAAAGACAGCTCTTGCAGCTTATAAAGCAGGGTTTTGGCTTTGGCTAATGAAAAGCATTAGTGTACTGTGGGAGGTGCAGGGAGAGAAAGATTATAATTAAATCTCTCCACTCCTCTCCTGTCTCTAAGGGCTTGGATAAGAAACAGTTCTGCTGGGCAGCTGAATTTTAGCTAAATAAGATAGCTGGGGGAGGGAGCCTTCTTGGTGGTTTCTTATGTGCTTGCAGATGTGGTAGGGAACATTTCTGATGAAAATAAAATTGTTCTGGGCTCAATCCAGCTGAAAATACCGGCAGCCTGCCGGGCCCTGCAACTTTCATAAGGTTGCAGATCCTGGCTCCTAGCAGGAAGCTTGGCCCAGCCACCGTAGAGGGCCCAGCAAGCAAAACAATAGCTTTGTGCCTGAAAATTGCACATCAAATTGGGAGAGGCAGGAGGACGAGTGCCAACATGCTCCCTTTCTCCCAGTGCTGCCGAGGTTGGGCTCCTTCTTGTACCTTCATTGCCCCACACTCTGTGAGCAGAGCCAAGAAGTTACAGAGGAGCCCAAAGCTGGAGGGAATGGCTCCTCTGCTCACAAAAAAGGGCTGGTGGGCTTGGTGTCTCCTATGCTGCTGGTGATCACCAATAGCGGTCTGCTGTGGGATGAACATGGATCTCCTCTCATCCTCCTGTGTGTTCCTCTTGCTATCAGCCTCTCCCGAGTTTGACTTGGCCTTGAAGAGCAAACGTTTGTTGAAATGATTTACGATTTACATTATTTTATACAGCACCCTTTAAGTACATCACAAGCTGGTCTTTAGAAGAAGCAAGTTTGAAACAATGTAGGTGCGACATGCCAAAAAAAACACAACTATTGGAAACAGAAGACTAAAGACCCCAAACAACATTTTAAAACTTCTGAAGGAATTAGATATAAAACCTTTTTTTTGGAATGTAGGGGATTCCATGGCTTTGGATTTGCCAGGAGATGTGCTTAATACACTCTTAGGTTGAGAATGGAGACTGAATTTATGTTGGGAAAAAACAAACAAACCAAAAAAAAAACCCCAAAAAACAAGCTTAAAAGCTTGGTCAGATATTAGAGGCATGGGCAACAAAAATGCTTTAAACTTAATGCTATAGAAGTAATTCCTGCAGCTGTTTGGACCAGATTCAGCTCTGTATCAACTCAGTATTTGCATCTCATCACCCTAAAATCACTGGTTGTCCAGAACTTCTCACATCATGACAAAATGGCCTGTTCCAGCATCAGAAACAGGGGCACAACATAAGCAGGGTCAGTTCACCTTTCTGACATTCAGTCAAATGCAGCTGCAAAATCTTGCTCTAAGTTTCTTTTAAAAGGGAGAAAGACAAGTTTCTACCAAAACACAACCCTGATCCTGGTAGCTCTGTATCTTCCTCAGGATTATACTGCTCTGGAGGAGTGGAAAGGCCCATTGTCATACTGATTTCCACCCATGGAAAGATTTTTTTCTTCAAAAAGTTTGTTGGGTTTTTTTTAAACTCTCAATCTTACAAAAATTGTTCACAAGCATGGAAAACATGGAATATAATGAAAAATAATGTTGAAGTAAAATAGGCTGCTAGTGTCCCTTATTGTTGCTTTAATCACTGATTAAGCCCTTGCACCCACAGATATTTAATGTAAATTAAACCAGCAGTAATTAGTCCCCATCCAAAAAAAGGACTTAAAAACATCAACCCACCGTTAGGACTGACACCCTGAGGTGTTACACACACACTTCCACACTAAACTGAAGCCTACATTTTCCTTTTCCTGAAGGGGAGCAGCTCTTTTTCCTGTGACCAAAATTTGAAAATTTGCCTGCCACTCTTTTCATTTCTGCTCTAGCAAAGCTTACTCAAATATTTCAGCTGTGGTTGGAGACCAGACCTGATTCTGTACTTGGGAAGTGACTTAAAATTTTGGTCTTGATTTCAGTGGGTTCTGGATTAGGCCTTATCAAGCAGCAGACATCTACAAAGTATGTGTGTGACCTGTGTTTTCAGAGTTTCCCAGCAACTTGGACTACCAGATCAGTCTCTCTTTAGAAGCATAGATTTGAAAAGGATGTAAAACCATTTATATATGCACTTGCATACACACACTCACTCCATGCATGCATGTACATATAATAATACCACTATTTTACCAGAATTGTGTAAACCCTTTACCTAATCAAAATACAAACCAATATTACTTTAATGATGGAAATCTTTGGTTTTCACTGCAGTTGTCTTTGCTAAATTAATCAAATTTATCAGAAATATACATAGACTTGTAATCCAAATGACACAGAGCCCTGTTAAGTGCAGAGAGATATTTTTCTTTCAGTTATACAAATGTAATGGCTGCTCAAGATGAAAGACATCCCTCTGATCTTACACCAGGAACATGTACTTCTTCTGAGCAAAAGACATAAGAGACCTGTCAGACTTGTGCTCCTCAGTGGGATTTTTAGCTCTGTAAGTGGGCCTGTTTGAGTTAAAGATGTGTGTACATTCATTACGGGAGCTTTGCTTCTTCCCCTAAGTGCAACATATGGATACAGACATAGATGCATCACATATAAAAATGTAATAAAATGTTTTGCTTGCAAACATACAATAGAACACCAACATAAACACATCATTTTACGAGACAATATTTGTACATGATCTGATTCTTACATTATAACATGTTTCAAATATAGTATAATGCTCTCTCACTTTGAAGTGATAGCCTGCATAGAAAGATGACTCATGGAATAAGACAAGAGCCCTTTGTTCTTGCAAATGCACTCTAAAAAGAGCCTGGAGCTCACAGAAGAAATGCACTGAATGGGTTTAGACCAGGGTCTCACTGGTCAGGATAGGACTCCATAGATCTTGGTAGCATTGCTTGGGAAAGACCCAGGACCAAGGTTCCAGCAGTCCATAGCTCCCTGGAAGAACCATCTTCCCTTAAGGCCACATTGCAGCTTGGCCCATAATGGGTAGGAGTTATGTGCAATGTGTTTGACTCATATAAATGGCACCTCCACACCAGATCTTTGATGTGCTCTCCAGGGCAGTGATGATTAATTTTAAATAAACACTGTGGGAACACCACGCCTCCCTCCATGTCCCATTCAGCTGCTGTTTTTTGCTGAAGTTCCAGTTTTTGTGCATTGCTCTGGGAAGCAACATGTTCTTCCAGATAGTCCTATGAGGGCTCTGAGAGTCACTCTGCCTTGGACCAGGGCAGCTGGTCCACATAAAAGCTGCCACATGATGGAGTTAGGACCATTTGCAAAAAGCTGTGAGCACAATGCATCGGGCAGCGTGACAAGGGAGGCGGGCAGCGAGTCAGTGGGGACACCACATGCCTGGTGTAAGTCTGGAGTAGCAGGGACACATCTGCACACAGAAATGAAGTCAATAAAATCACAATGTCTCAGGAAGCCTCACGGAATAGGCACAGTAGTCCTTGCTATATGTATGTCTCGAAATGCGTGTCACAGCATTAGTGACAGACTTCCACAGAGAAGCAAAAGGAGTTGCTTCTTCCATCTTAAAAATAATTTCCTTATTGTAATGATGGTACACAATGGCACTGTTCTCTCAGTATTTAGGTACTGAATTCCCCTTTTTTAGAAGGGACTTAAACTTGAGTGACCTGTGGACCCACCATCTATGTACTGAGCCCTCTTTGTTATTTGTGCTTTTTGGAGAGATTATGCTCTCATGATTTATATAAAGAGTCTGCCGTCTTAGAAGGGATTTCATGTGACCCCATGATCCCATTATTTAAGTACTAAGATCCTTCTTGTTAGAGGTTACTTTAACCACCATTTACACACTCAGCTCCCCAGAATAGGGCTTTCCCCACCAGTGTCAATAAAGTTAGCTTTTGTTCGAGAGCACTTCCTCTGCAATCAAACCACACTTGAATGGCAACAATTCTATTTTTTATAGCATGGTCTCAGTCTGGCCGCATCCACCCGTGTCACTGTCATGTTAAACAGAATCCAAACCCAAGAGTGGATGTTGGCTGTGGGTTGTGCAGCCATGACTGTGGCCATGCGTCCCTTCAGTCAGCACAAGTGTGCAAGGACCGACCATGGAATGGTGATGGCATCCTAAATGACTGTGATGAACTCCTTAAATGACACAGGCTCAGGCAAAGCCCTTAATATTGCCACAGAAAACTGAAATGATGAAAAGAACTAACTTTGAATCTACTATGTCCTTGCTTTTTTGTCTCAAACATTTCACATTTGTCAACCACGTGCATGTCAACAATACTAGTGTTGTGCCGGCAGTATGAGATTAAAAGCTTTGTTTTAGCATGTTCAGGTAAAGAATTCTTAATAGAACTTACAAGAATAAATCCTAGGATGATTTTAATTATAAGTGGAGACAGGCTCTTGCAAATGTCAGAGATCAGAACGAAAAGCCAGGAAAAAGCATAGTGAGGAATAATGCTTTTTAGAAGACAAGTACTGCATGGACCAGAGCGTTTCAATTCCACAAGCAATAGACAGAAGAAGAAAGATAACTGGGTGTAAAGGAACTACAGTGATAATACATTAGAAGTGGCAGAAAAAGATGATGTAGACGCGAATGTGGCAATGTGGAAAATCAGTGCAGAAAGTAAAGGCCCAGGGAAATAAATGGATCTATTAAATACCTGTCTTTCCATTGTAGAACTATATAGGTGGATCATGAAGGAAAAAGAGGCCTATGAGGAAGTCCTGATGGAATTTCATAGTTTAATGTTTGAAATAAATAATTCTGTGATTTTTTAAATAAATCAGTGATTTTTGAAATTAATCATTCCATGAGACACTTCACAAACAGCAGAAGGAGCCAGGTGCTGCTGTAATACATGAGTATTACAGAGAAATATACCTACAGAGGCTATTAAAAATCACCTGTTCCAGAGGGAGATATACCTGAATTGACCTTTAGCATATTGGTTTTATATTTAGGAGATGCTTAATAGATTCTAGTGCATCAGGATAACTTCAGATAACTGAGATGTTGACTTTGTGGCAGGATTCAGGAAAGCAAATAGATAACTATAATCAGAAGTAATGAGAAATTCTCTCATCAGATAGAAATTTTAATGAAAAAGATAAAGTAAATTAAGTGAAAATCATCAATAAAGGAAGCAGAATAGAATTCTTTTCTAGTCAGTTTGCAATTCTATTTTTAAATTGTTCTAGATTGATGACTTTAAAAAACTGACAATAGATTGAAGAAATTATTTGACACCAACAAAATATTTTATTTGATATTCAAGTATAAAATGTTCTTACAATAAAACTAATGCAAATTTTGAAGTTAAACATTTCAGACTAAAAAATTCAAATACTTAGTTTTTAAAATATCAATCCAATACTTTTAAGCTATTTTTTAGTGTATCCTTGTACCCGTACATATATGAAAACATGTGTTTTCAGCTGTAATAATTTCAGAAATGTAACATTATTTCAGAAAACATATTGGTCTGTTTCAATTTGCATTTTTCAGTGGGAAAAAGGAAGTTTTAAAGAGACTTTTCACTCAGCTGTAACAAGGAAATAATAGATGAGGAAAATATTGTCAATCAATATAGTTGTAAATACAGATATAATTTTACATTTGCACATAACTGCAGGAACACAGATGTTGGAACATTATGTACAGTTCTGGTCATCCCATATTTATAAAAACGTTGAAAAACTGAAGAAGGTGTAACAAAACGAGCCCGGAAAAATATTCCAGTGCTGGAAAAAAAGAATTCGGCAGAGTGCAAAACCTAAAAATCTGATCAAAAAAAAAAGGACGAATAAGTAACTTGAATGTGCCACACATTCTTTCATCACAAGATATTCTGGGACTAAAGTGAAGAAAAGTACAACTAAAGAAAATGTTTTGGGAAGCCAAAGCAATTTATTTGCCCAAAAGTCTTCACCTCAAGACTTGATGTCTATATGGAATACTGATTCAGAGAAACTCTAGGTACAATACATGATATGGAATAAATTTGATTTAAAACAAGCAAACAAACAAACAACCAAATACATGCACACACAAAACCCCAAACCCAAAAGTGAAAAAATCATGGCCTATTTTATCCTGGGAAATCAATCCTGATGGTCTAATAGCCTTTCTGGGCACGTCTGTGTGGCTTGCTGACTCTGTTTCTATGTATAACACTTTGTGGAGCAGATGTAACTCTTCCGCACATCCAACTTACCTTTTTTTTTGGCAGAGCACTGAGAGGAGAGAAAGTTGTGCTGCTCTTGCCAAAGCTAACAAGAAGTGTATCTTAGACAAGACAAAGCCCTGCTTGCAGAGAGATTTAGGCTTAAGTGATGTATATCTCCAAGCAAACAGCAAAATCATGAACACTCTGGAGCCCATTCTGCCTTTGGTTCCTTGCTGCTCCCGCATGGTCTTAAATGATGGTTGAATTCAGGGCTTCTGTTGCCCTCCACATGCACATCTCTGCCTTCTCATTTCTAATGCTTTGTGGTGTTGAGGAGACAGAAGTTTTGTAACACTTTTGTCCGCCTTCTATAACGAAGCCATTATCCCTGAGACCTCATTTAAATCTATCTCTCTCAGTTGATTCCTAAAGGTTTTAGTCAGTATCTTTGAAATGTGTCCACAGTGGTTGTTGGTACCCAGAGCTCCCTGCCCAACCTGAGTTACTGTCTTCAGAGAGGCCTGAGCCTTCAAAAGGTTTTATTTCCTACCCCTATGCTTCTCAACTTGGAGCCTTCAACTCCATTTATACAAACTGACAATGCAGAAAAGGATATGGGGATCGTGTCTGTCTAAAATGATTTGGAATTTGACTCTCATGAATCCTTATCTGTCAGAGGGCTGGAATTTTCCTTTTCCTAAGAAAGCAGACAAACCTCATTTCTTTTTGGAAGTTCAGACATCCTGGAAAGCTAATTGCAAAATAATAGGGACTGCACAGACACCTGTGCATAGTGCTCCATCCTGACTGTCAGCTAACGTGAAAATTCAGATAACCAACACCATTAAAATCAGTAGGAAAACTTGGTGTGAGAGAGAAAAGTTTGCAGGAACCAATGCTCTGCAGAGTTTCTTTGTTCCCAGAGATATTTTGTGCTTTGCTAAGTAAAAAAAAGGTCATCATATTTCAAAGTGAAATTTTGCAGGCCATTGATCTAGAATGTGAGCTAGTTCCTATGGGTATTTTGGAAAATCAGAAACAGCATATTTATTTAATTTAGAAAAATTACTTCCGTCCGAGGCTGTTTCTCAAGAAACATTCATGACAGCCTAAAACTTGCAAGCTTGCTACATACACATGCCAGGCATAGCATAAAGATAAATAGCTCGATATTTTGTGAAATCTTGTTGAACAAGAATTGCATATTGGATTTGGAACAGATCTTAAAAGAGCTTCCAATGTCCTGGAAAAATAATCATAGTTTTAAAAGGCTAGTAAATTTTTGCATGGTAGTTAGCAAAAGTTTCAATAAACTGTAAAGATTCCTCCTAACAATTTTCATACCTAGTCACTGAATGATTAACCATGTTGCTTTTGCTAAAGTTTACACTAAAATAATAAGAAAAAGACTTTCCAAAATAGTAAAACACTGTGGTTCTTATGTCAATAGGAAAAGCCAAGGGCATTAAAAATTAAAGATGACATCTCCAATCTAGATTTGGACCCTAGCTAAGTAATTTTCATGCTTCTGGACTCTCTTGGTCCCCTGATGAAAATGGATGAAACCATTCTCCCAAAAACTGAGAGTTCACCTGACCTAAATTCTTTCAGATTACAAATTTAGGAAGCAGAAACCCAGGTGGGCTGAGTTATAGAATTTGTTTGTGCTGTTACATAAGGCATGGTACACTTTGCAGAAATAACTGCTGAAATACCTAAGTGAATTATGAGCAAAGAGATAGTCTGAAAAGGAAAAAAGAGTGTTTGATTGTGTTACCTGGTTTAAAATTTTTTAAAAAACATATTTTTTTAAAAAAGAGTTTAACATTTCTCTTCTATGCTTCATTTTTTTCTCCTTTATGTTCTTTAAGTGTATCCTAAACTTGAAATTTAATAAAGGTTGGGGTTTTTTTCCTCTAAAAAAAGCCAGCCTTTTGTATTAAAAGCCTCTGAATGTTGGGGGGCGGGGCAGGGAAGTGTGTGTATGATATTTGTTTGGGTTTTATTTTCCTGAAAAACATAAAGATAGAACATGCAGAAAATACTCAGGTGGAAACAAAATTTTGTTGCCAATCAGAAAGCTCACTTCTACTTCCCTGGAAACATAAGATTAAAGGTTCGTTTCACCCTGAACCAAGCATCCTGTACCAAACATCAAAGAGCAAACAAATAGCGATTTTTCATAAGAATACTGTCTAGGAGTCATGGCTCAGAGACTTTGTGTGCTGGGGTTGGTGTCTTTGTATGCAGTGGCACACATAATATTTGCCCCCTGATCTTCTATTGTCATCTTGTTTGAAGGACTTCCTCAGCTTAAACACACATGAAAGAGCTTCCTTTTCCTTGCTCTCAGCCTGACATCTGCTAGATGTTCTTGTCCTGTGTGAAAGTGAAAGAGAGGGTTTTATTCAGCTTCCCACCTCTGTCATTCAGCATTTCAATTCAAAACTCTGAGGTCTTCATGGTGTAGACCAGAACAGAATAATTTATGGACAGTTCAATAAAGCTAAAATTAAATGTTATATTTACCATTAAGTGCCAAACTTTCAATGAGATTCTTGTGGAACATTTCCATTTTGTAAAATCAGGGAAACCTTTTCTGACAAAAAAAACCTGTCTCCTGGAAAATTTTCAAGCTTCTCTGAGTGTTATGCTACATTTTTGGCTCAAGAAGCTCAGTTAGGGCTCTTTATTTTTGTTTTAATACAAGGTGTCAAAATTAATTATCAGAAATTTCACTGACATAAAGGAAAATATTTGGGCCAGGGCATTCATTGTTATAAAGACTATTACCAGAATTTTCATGCTGCAGCCATAACCACATATTCATGTAGACTAACTAAATAAAATACAGATTTCACGCAAGCAAGCAAGGGTAGAATTTTTGAGTAATGCACATAAGGCAATATCTTTTGGGAAGTTTGACTTTTATCAGTCCATGTTGCTCAGCCTTGACTACAGATATTTTGGACACATAACAGTCTGCTCATTTAAAGAAGTTGACTCAGAAGTGAGGGAGGCCGTAGGCCTGCTAGAGATTTTGCTATCCCTCTTATGGACAGTCTCAAGAAAGAAATGACAAAAAGGTTATTTTGGGTTTGGTATCTGTATCCTGCCTAAGCCCCACTTCAGCTGCCTAGCTCCTCCAGAAGACGCTGTTGCTCAGACATGTTTTCCCCTTCATAAATCCATGCCAGCTTCTCCCAGTGACTGACTGGTCCTTAATATGTTTGGAAATTATTTTGTTCCATCACTTTCCCTATGATTTGGTTTAGGCTAACTGGCTTATAATTCCCTGTATCCTCTTTCATGTCATTCTTGAAGGTAAGAGTGAAATTTGCTTCTCTCCAGTCCTAAGGAGTGTCCTGTGGTACACATGACTTTTTCAAGACCAGGAGTGGCCCCACAACGGCAACCACAGTTCCCCCTTGTTCATGATGGAGCTTGCCAGCTCTATGGGCATGGGTACATTTGGTTTGTTCAACTATTCCCTAACCTGGTCCTTCTCCAGCAAGTGAAGTTCAGCCTTGCTCCTGCCTTTCCCACCAGTTTCAGGGAGTTGGAATTCCTGAAGGTCTATCTTATCAGTAAAGGCAAGGAGGAGAGATTTGAGTGCCTTGGTCTTTTTCTATGTCCCTTGTCACCAGTCTCCTGCTCTCTGTAGTGGGCCCACATTTTCCTGGTTGTCCTTTGGCTGCTGTGGGAGCATTTCTTCATCACCTTTCAGGTAGGCTCTGGCTTTCCCAACCCTGATGCTGTGTGCTTCAGCAGTATTACCATGTTCCTCCTAGGTCATCTCTCTCTGCTTCTGCTTCTTTAATTGAAGTTTCAAACTTCAAGCTTCTTTTTAAAAATGTCAGAAAATTTTCTAGAGAAGGAAGATTATGCCTGACAAACTTATGGTAACTCACATTGCTGAAGAGGCACATGGACCACATTTCCTGAGTGTTGATGGCTCCTGTCATGTACCATGTTGTCCAGCTGAGGAGTGACAAAGATATAAAAAACCAAAGCCTGATTTTAGCCCAAAAACATCATTGGAAGATGTCTCTGTATGCAGAGAGACTGCAAAGGCTCCAAGGCTTCAATAAAACAATGGCCTGAGCTGAAATAATACATGTGATATGTCAAACAGAGGATCACAAAATCTTGGAATCTCTTAGAGGGATGTGGCCTTAGAAATATGGAATATCCCTGAAAGGTTTGGCATTAATAGTGACACCCATTATTGTGACTTTTGCTCATGAATATGGCAAGAATTGTTCATAGCACATACTGTTAGGCATGTAAGCTATTTAGCAGGAAACTTGAACTTTTTGTTTTTACTCTTGGAAGAAGGGAATTCCACATGGGAATACTGAATATTGGGTTGTTCTTCTTTAAGTTGCTGGATAAAGAAAGGATATAAAGAGGATAAATGGAGAAATTTTTTTCAGTTAATTAAAAAAAAATCCTTTTTCCAGGGGATTCTAAGTTAATTATTTTTTAGAATTATTCAAAAGGAAAGACAGTGTACTTAACACACACAAAAATAGTTGATGATTTCTTGAAGCACAAACCTTGGAGGGTGTAGACACTGCTTAAATCTCTTTCTCAGGTCTAGGGCTAAGGTTTGAGCCAAGTGTCTGAACCCTCAGCTAAGCAGCTCATGAAAGGTGCTTCTACAGGAGCTGTCCCCTTTCTCTGTGGAGGGAAACCTGGTCTGGAGTTTCTGAACAGGAAAGATCTCATTGTAATAAAAATTTTCTTGTTTCAGCAAATAATAATTTTCTAATTTAAGACATGCTGTGGAGTTTCCTGCTTTCCTCCAAGACTGGGTGTCTTCAGAGTCTGGAGGTGTTCAGGAAGTTGGAGAATGCTTCACACAAGGGGCAGAGGCCCATCATCTCACGTGATGACACAGCAAGCACAGGAGATGCAACGATGGGAATGAGCCCATGCCAGGGCTTTTTTGTAGTCATCCAGAACTGACCAGAGTTAGTTGCTTAATGCAGCAGTTTGGTTTGGGGAAGACAGTTAGTCTCTTTTGGTTGTTGTCCTATCCTGAAGGCTTGGGGAAACTAAGGAGAGGAGCATGAGAGCTGGTGAAACTTCTCCAGAAAAATGGTTATCTATCCAAAGGATTAAGTGAAAGTTGGCTTTTCTACAAAAGTCCAGGTCTGGACATATGCATGCTGATGGAATAGCAAATTCCTGTTTTGCAATTTCATCCAGAAAGAGACATGTTTTCCATTTGCTGCAACTCCTTCCACTTGCCCAGTGTTGGATAAGGGTGTTATTCAATTCAGCCTGAGAGATGGAGGGTTGGGAGAATAACAGGAGTTTAATGCACAAAGAGATAGGAGTATGAGGAGAAAGAGGGGGAGGAGGAGGTAAGAGTCCTGGCACAAATATATATGCATTCAAACTGTTGCAAAACTAGACCCTGTAAGAACATAAACCTTGTGCAATGGAAATGCAGGTTCTGGTATGATTATTTCTGCTGCATGTGAAGCTAGGAAGTTAAAACAGGGACATGATAATTCTAAGCAGCCACTGCAGAGGCTGTCCAGGCACTCGGTACACCCACACACACTGGGTAGCTGGCCTGGGCCTATGGCTGAACCAGAATCCTGGCCAACTTCCCTTTTTTTTTTTTTCCCTTCTCGCAAGAAAAAAAACGAGGTTAAGCTGACCATAGAAAGCAAAGCTACCACAGCCTTTTGTGGCCAGTAAAGCCAAGTACAGACTGTCATTGTCAGGCTGGGCAACACAGTCCACTTTTGTTGTTTACTTGCAGCAGCGGGTGAAAGGGACTGCTCTAAGTTGTGTTTGGTGACGAGGAGCCAGGAGAAGGGCCGTGTTAGGAGGAGGCTCTGCTGTCTTCCTGAACTTTCACTTTTGATTTTCGGCTGAGCTGGAAACACGATTCTATTTTGTTATTTTCTTTTAGTGCCTGGACCTGAGGCGAGATCCTCAGCTGGGATAAATCAGCTCTGCTTCCCTGTGGCTGAGGGAGGTAGGAGGATGCACAGTGATTCCGGATACAACCCGCCTTGTTTAGAGACTGGAGCGCTTCTTTCCCCTGGTAAAACTGAGACCACCATATTCATGTGCTCAGTCGTGAAGTACGTGAACATTTTTCAAAAGCACAACTTCCCAATGACCCAGAGTGCCTTTAAATAAAGAAGTGCTATTGGACCTCAGCAGTGTGAAAGGAGCAGTTGAAATCCCTGTCTTACCCAGCTGTTAAACCTGTGTTTGATTTCTGAAAAACCTTTAGAGAAAAAGGGTTAAAGGAGACCATACAAGAAGTAGAAGAAATAAATTGAATGCACATGTGCAATCATTATTCATACTAACGTTCCTTGTATTACTTCATAACACAGCTGTATACACAAAAAAACCAGTCCAGTTTGGTTTCTTCCTATTTGAATCTTATTAATTTCTGTTTAATGGAACACAAATGTTTGCGCTCTTCATTTTGACGAATGCAGCCTCGTGGTGTATTTGTTAAGCATTAGCTAGCATGGTTGTGACCATCTAATACAAATGTCTCTGGGCCTTTCATGGCTCCTGACAGGACATCTTTTGAGCATGACAGTTGCCATGGGGACGGGTGCAATGCCTATTTGGAAGGAAAATTGGGAGCAATGCTCATTACGTCAAAAACTACATCGGGGAGGGAGGGAAGGAGAATGTTTGCTTCTTGTGCTGACACTTAGCTGCTTGTTTTACCCGCCACCCACACACTTCCATCAAACAATATCTCTTTCAAACAGAGAAGTCAAAGTTTGCATCTCCTATCATTCCAGCTGGAACAGGCAAGGGCTGTGTGAAATGAATATCATCGTGCTCTGGGCTGGGGCACTGCCTGGCTGGCTCTATCTGTCACTTCATAACACAGCAACACTGAGCCCTCTCAGTTTTCCCCTCCTCCCACCCTCTGCCAAACGCTTTACAGAGCTCCCCGGGGCACAGCGGGGACACCAGGCTGGTGTGGGGAGGGGGGCAGTCGGGGAAGTGTAACCAGTTTACACCAAAACCATTGGTGAGAGAAGGATCAGTGCCTGTGTGTATCATAATTTCCATAGATAGGGAAGGTGGTAATAAAAACCACAAAGACCCCCGTAGCCTCCCCATCCCCCCAGGACACTGTGAGAAGTCAAGGAAAGAAAAACCCATTTTTTTACAAAAAGCCCAGAAATTGCTCTTTCCATGTATTTCTTAAGTCTGCACATTTCTTCCATTAGAAATTAACCATCGCTATATTTTTCACTGAGTCATTCTGTTGACTTAGACTTTCAAAAAAACCCTAATCCCACACTGAGAAAACCCCTAAACCCCGCAAAAACTGGATGGCAGCCAAACAGTTGAAGGGAGAGGAGAGGCAGACTTGTCACAAGGCCCGGGTTTGAACAGGGGGTGTTTGCAAAGTGCTCAAATGTCTGACTTTGGGTGCTCGGGTAATATAAAAAAATCATTTTGGTGATATACAGGAGTTGGCTGCAACACCTTGCTGATACCTGTGATGGCCACACTGAATTGTCAGGGTGGGATGGATGCTTGGTCCCTGAGATACTTGCATCCTGGAGGATTTGCCTTAAGGTTTTGTTTTTCATTTTGTGTTTTACAGGGACAGGTGTTCATGGCGACACTCAGGGGGTTGCATTTCCCCTGCCCTCAGGATCACAAAGGCAAGCCAGAATCTGTTATGTCCATGAGCTAGACTTCTTGGAAGTAAAACAGCTTCTCTAGCATCTGGGGAATACAAATTCTCTCCCATATGGAACAGGGACAGAATGGTGGAGTTGGACTCTACTCTGTGGGAGCAGAGAGTGTGCATGTGTGCGTGTGTGCATGCGTGTGTGTGTGTGTGTGTGTGTGTGTGTGTGTGTGAGATAGACTTTGGGGCTGTTTTCATGCTATCAGAGCACTTCTCCATTCTCTTCACCATAAAATTGCAAATATGAAATGTGATGCAAAGAAAGAGGCAGCTTTGACACGCTTGCAAGTTTCCTGGCCATCATCAGTTTGTGGGAGTTCTCACTGGGGACTGCACCAGAGAGACTCCTGACCAGCTCCCTAATTGCAGGCAACAAATAATTTCTAGGTTCTATTTGCATTAAAAAAAAAAGCCCCAAACAACCAAACCTCAACCCTCCCCTCGTGGAAATAAATGCCATTACATGCAGCTGTAACAATTCTCCCTTTCTCCCCCTCCCTGCTCAGTCGTGCATCGAGAGCTGCCTTTAAACTTGAACTTTCTCTACTCCTGCACAGCCTGCTACCACTTGAACTGTTTGATTAATATCACATCATCTTGCAACAGCAGCAGCAACAGCAGCAGATGTTATCTCGACTGGAGAGAGAGGTTTCCAGGTCTGAATGCCAGAGTTGCAGTGGGCTCTCATGCATTTCCCATGGAGTCACAACCCCAGGAATCATAAAGCTGATTTTGCATAGGGGTGACAGTGGGAGTCCAGTGGACCTTGGTAGTCTCCTCTCTGCCCTCTGTATCTTTTTGTGTCATTCACTAAAGCCAGGAGGCCATGCCTGAAAGGAGCAGGAGTTTGCCCCTCTTCCCCACTGGTTCACCACTTGTGGAAGGCTCATTTAGCCCCTTAGAGGTTCTTTCTGTTCATTAGGGTGAGGTGTGAAAGTCCAACTTTTCTTAGCTTTCGTGCACAGCCAGGCACTACCCTCCAGGTTAAGAAATGACAAATTTTTCTAGTAGATTATTTTGTCTAAATACTGATGTTTTTTACATGGGTTCATTGTCCGCTACATCAAAATCTGCAATCAATTCAATATTTACTCTTATTAAATAATTATATAAATGTATACTTTCTCTCTAAAACCCTAAAACAATTTCCCTCTCAGTAGATACAGCAGAGAAGCATTATAACACATAAAAACCTAGCATTGCAGCAAGTTACAGAGTTAACCTGTGGTATTTGTTTGCCTATGGCAAACATGAGGCAATTGAATTAATTTGGCCATCCCTGCCTAGTCACATCTTCCATCAACATAATTTATCTGGCTATCTGATAATTTTGTTTTGTTCAAACTTTAGGCCCAATTCTTTCTCCAGATTGATGCATGCAATGACATGCACACACCTCTTAGGTTTGGTGGGAACTATGACTATGTCTCTGAAGGAAGAGCTCTAGATCTATATGTATATAAAAGTCTATATGTTTTCACAAAACTTGCATGAAAACTACTCTGCAAAAGTGCAGTCTATAATACACCAGTGTGAATTATCCTCATTCTTGCTTTTTGCACTGTTTAAAGGTATGAGTTTTCATAAAAAGCTAAACTTAGTTGTAAAAACCTAGATTTTCATAATATCTTATGTAAGTTACTAGTTTATCACTTTTACTATGAAAATAATATTTTCAAAGCTTTCAGAGCTTCTTTATTCAATTTTGAAGGGATTTATTGCTTAAGTTTTTGTTGTTGTTTTTTTTTTATTATTTTTACACAGTGTCCTGGCATTTTTGTTACAGTCAAAATTAAAGCAGGAGACATTTTGAAATAGAAAAGAAGATAAAAATTTTAGCTTGCTAAATGACACTTGCTTCTCTTCCTTCTGTGGTTTTTAAAGATAATTTAAATATGAGTACTTCAGAGAAGTAGTTTCATGCTGTCATTAATTGCACATTGTATAATATTGTGAATAAGTAGAACAAAAATTAAAACCACATTACATTATCTAAAAGAAAATAAATCTAAAAAAAAGAAATTCTGAAATGAACTTTGTCAAATCATTAGACATTTCCAGTTTCCCCTTCTCAGAAAATTTCAGCTGTATTTAGTGATGTTCTAAGTCTCTGACAGTCTCAATAGAAGTTAAAAATCTAGGAGCAAGAAAGTATATGTCATTTGAAAAGACTACTATTACAATTCATCCTGCTCTCTTACTTTATTAAGCAGGGAATAAACACTGGCCTAAGTGTTTACTAGGAAGAAAGTCTGCCTTCCAAACACTTGAAGTATCTGCTTTTTGTTCTATGGCAACCAGGTTTTGAAATTAAGATATTTCATTCTTCTCTGGTACAAACCTCCCACACACTTTTGCTTTCTCCTGCTTGCAGTGGTTCACAGAGCTGCATTTTGCAGGCAGGGACCCAAGATCAGCCCTGGCACAAACAGCCCTTGATACCCAGGCTGGCCTACAGCTGTCTTTAGACATGTGTCTGCTTTTTTGCCCAGGGTCCAGCCTTCCTTGGAGCTGCTGTGCCTAGGAGTAATTTGATTTAACAGAGGAGATGAGTGAACAACTCCCTAGGTCTTTATTTAAAAAATGAAATTTACGATCCCAGCAAAAAACTGTCCTTAGACCTTACACAGTCTTTAATGGTGCTCTGCCATGAGGTGCTAACTCGAACATCCTCTGTCCTGTGCTGTATTGTATTTTGCATAATCAGAGGGTTTTCTAAGTGCAGCATTTCCTTTGGCACTGTGAGGACAAGGATATCTCCACAGCCTTATTGTGGTACTCTGAGGACAAATTGCTCCCCTCTATTGAAAACAGAACTATTTCTACCATTGGAATGAAAAAAAATTATTTGTAGGGAGCTGGAGATCCTTTTTCTTTGCAGACAGTCGGGGAATTCTTCCATAAGTGCTTAGCAATACTATAATTGTTCAGAGAAACAGCTTCCCTTGAGCCAACAGTATCAAGAAAGCAAACAGGCTTAGTTTGTTCCAATCACCTCTATCTTTCTTTCTGAGCCCAGTGAGCAGTTCTTGTGGTGAGGCAGAGGGATGGAAAATCCCACAGTGGGTCTTGATCTCTCAAGAAGAAAACAGTCATTTAGGGAAAGGTAAGAGAGATTCAGATCCAAGAAATACTGGAAGATAAGAAATGTTTGCTTTCCCAGAGTTTCCTGGTCTTACTAAAAGCAGCTAGAAAACTAATCAGCTGAAAGACTTGCTATGTAAGTGCAGGGCTTACCTTCAGATTTCCTCTCCTTGCTGATGCAGGAATAGCCTGGATTACAAAGAACATGAATGTCTGGTACAGCTCTGCATTTGTGCCAGAACTCCCTACAATGTACTCTTGCTGTCATGGTCCCTTACTTTGTCAAGCTCATTTGAAATAAAATCACTGGCTGGTGACTAGCACACACACACACACACACAAGAAAAAGAAAAAGGAAAAGGAAAAGGAAAGGAAAAAGAAAAAGAAAAAGAAAAAGAAAAAGAAAAAGAAAAAGAAAAAGAAAAAGAAAAAGAAAAAGAAAAAGAAAAAGAAAAAGAAAAAGAAAAAGAAAAAGAAAAAGAAAAAAGCAGTTATGGTTTGATATGTTTGCTGGGTCTGCATCGCTAGTACATGTAAAAGACCATTGTTTTAGCTGGGAAGATTGCCATCAGAGACTGAGAGCTAGGGTTGAGTCCAGACAATACAGCACAGGTTATCCAGGCATCCTTGAGGAAAGAACTAGGAGAAGATGTGTCTGGAGATAATACATCTGTGAAGTTTCCCTTTCCTGAGTCAAATGACTGAATCTCTTAAGCAGGACAATGCTCTTGACGTGTCCTTGGAATAGGCTCTCCCTGGGCTGGTGACTTTGCCTTCTCCTTCTGCAGTTCTCTCTTCCAACACCAGCTTTATTAAGTATAATTAGCTTCCTTTTCCATAACTGAAGCCTAGATTTATGCAACTTTCTGTATTTTGCTACTTCAGTCTGTGTTCTGGCCCATGTGCCATTTACACCAAAGTTGTCATTCCCAGTTAAAACTGTTCAATCCCTTAACACATTGCAAGCCTGAGGCTGGTGTCCCAAATGAGAATAACAATGTTATCATATTTCTTGTAATTCCCTTTTTCCTTTTGCACTATCCAGGTCCTTGCTTTTTTAAACTATTCTCTCCCCCTCCTCCTTCTCATGTGTCCTTCACAAATCCAAAGCCCTCTCTCTTGCCCAAGGTGAGGTTCCCATGCATTTTTTACAGTCATACAGGGATTCAATTTTCTCCTCTTTGACTATTACCCGAATCCAGGCCCTAGGTGCTGAAACCACTCAAAAAAGCAGAAAACAATTTCTTCTTCATGTTTCCTTAGGGCTACATCCTGGGCTTTGCAACCCCAATACTCCAGCAAACCTCACACTGTATCTTCACAGGGTTTCACACGGTTCATACTTCTTAACAAGGACCATCTGTGTTGTTTTACTCATCATACACACCCTTCCTAGGTTTTCTTCCATCCTCTCTATTGTGATTGAATGTTTCAGGATTTGTCCATAAATAAAATGGCATGGAATTTCTATCTTCCTGACAATGAACTAAAAAAAAAATAGATTTTTATGTAATTTCTTGTCCAAAAAGTGATGCTACGTTCTAGGGAAAACAATAAGGACAAGAAGCAGGGTTTATTCCTGACATTAGCCCCCACAGGATGAATTCCCTTTGCATTTGTTCTGGTCAGGCACATACATAATTCTTGTGCTTATCGTTGATTTTGCATCCCTGCCTGTGCTCCTCAACCCATGTGGCCCAAAAACCCCCACCAAAGAAACAGATACTAGCAGCAGCCTCAAGTTTGATTGCCTCCATGTTCCAAAATAAGCAAGTACTTTGCATGGGAAAACATTTCTGTAACAAGCTCTTATTTCTTCATTCTCTGAAGAGGAATGTTCTATAGTTACTGAAGAAGCTTGTGCCATATGGTCCCACCTACATGTTCTTCCTTCCTGTTTTCACAGTATATTTTGCGCTATTTAGCCACTTTTTTTTGTTTTGCTGTTGATGTACCCACAGTGATCTAACAACAACTCGTTTCTTGCCGTTCAACTGAAGAATTGTGACACCAACCATTCTGTGCCTGTACATGATTGAGTCTATTAGAGGGATGGTCATTTTTCCATAAACTGTTCCCTCCAGTTACATCCTCTGTCTATCTCCCATTATTGGTAGTGTTAACAGTGCTCTTGTAACAACAGCCAGAGGCTTTGGCCTCAAGCTACAAGAAGCATTGAAATACATTTTTTTTCTTCCCTTTTTCACAATCTATTAAGGTCACATCAAGATCTGCTTTACTTTCTATCTGGCTTCCCCTTTATTAAATGCAAATATGTTTTTATGTTGCTAAGTGGGAATGTTGTTAAGTGGAAAAGACAAGTCTGCAGAATTAAAAGAGTGCCAAATGCCCTGTGCAGAATTAATTTGCCTGACCCTGCCCCCATCTTCCAGTGCCCACAATAGCTCAATGCTTTTTTCCATCATAGTCTGAGAAGGCAGAAACTAAGAAAAAAAACACAAAGCAATGAGAGGAAAATAGGAAAATTGAATTTAAGAAATCACAAATGGGGAAAAATAATAGAAGTCATCATCAACAGCTAGACAAAAAACTCAATGAGTTACAACTCTGTTATCCAACTGAGGGTCATGTCCTGAAATGTCTATGGAACATCCTGAAAATTTCCTGAGCTATTAGAAACTTAAACTATTTAGTCTTCAGTCCTTATTAAAGAAAAGATTAATCACAGCAATATGTTTTATATTATACCTGCTGCATGAGGATCACTCCACTATTTAAAGGGTCCAATGTCATGGCTCCGCTGAAACAAACATTATTCCTATTGTATGGAAAAATGCATTTAGATGTGCAGAAAGTCAGGCTATTTAAAAATAATTTTTACACTGTAAGTTATACCATAATTGTAAATGGAAATAAATTTAATTAAAAGGATATAAAGGATTTTCCATAGTTTCCCAAGTTAGTCCTCAATTTCTCATAGTTTTTGTTCTTTTATTTTGTTTTTTATGTGTTATAGATACAAATTTAAAAATATGTAAAAAACAGCACAGAATCTGTGAACCTGTCACTTACTCAACAGTATTAAAATTCATCATCTTCAGCTACAGCCTAAAGAGATTGACTGTGAAGTTATCTCTTACTTGTTTCATTATCTTGGGAAATCATCTACTGGGTTCTAAGTTAAGGGAGGAAAAAACCTATCAACCAACCAGACAAAAAGTTTTGCCAACAAAACTTCATTCCTTTTACTTTTTAAAGTATTAGGTCTTTAAGATTTATGCATCATTAACATAAGATACAAACAATGATCACCAAACTTTTGCAAGACTCTTTCCAAAGTGAGACACATTGCTTTACTGGCATGCCTGTGACTAAGAAAATAATCAAAACTTGGTCAGAAAAGTACTAGAGGATTCCTCAGCCTTGTTTGGTTTTATTTTTTTTTTAATATAGGCAAGAACTAGTTAAACTGGGGCACTTACATGGTGAGTTCAGTCCTGAAAACACTGGCAGGAAAATCCAGCTTTTCACATCTGAGCAGCCTCCACAAAGTCCAGAGGAAATATTCCCATGTGTAAAATTTACTCAGATTTGTAGCACCAGGACTTAAATTAGGAAACTGTGCTGCAGGCCTGCTTGAGGGAACAAAATAGAACAGCTGCACCTAATATGTGTCATTATTATTACTGGTTTAATCTGTCCCCTGTGTAAATAAAATTATGCTAAAATGGCATTTGCCTAAACTGAACTTGAGAAACAATTAACAAATGTAGTTCCAAAGCGTAACAGAGGCTGGAGGATCCTCTGCCACTGGTGACACACATGGCTGTGTGCAGGGACATGTGGAGATGTGCAGAGCCAGGGGCAGGGGGTGTCCACCTGATGTCTCCTTCCGCATCTCTGACTATGCAGTGGTGCAGGCTCTTGCACAAGGATGGGCTTTTTCTCCTTGTGTGTTCTCTCAAAGCGCAGGAGTCTGGCACTGAGCACACGTGGCTTCTTTTAGATGTCTTTCTCCCTAAGCACATAGGATTTAAGGATATTTCCAGGAGATCTGAATGGATCAGTGGTCACTCAGATCGTGGTCCACATGGAGCCGGAGGGAAGTAGGGAAAATTGCAGTCTGTACAAACTGAGTGCAGGAAAAGACAGGCTATAAAAAGAAACATTGAAAGCTATTCCCCAGGAAGCTGCTGAATGAGTGGAGCCTACTCAGGGCCTGCTTTGACTTGCACTCAGTCCAGCTGAAGCTTTATGTGAGCACTTACCATAGCAGCTTCAGCAACCCAGAGAGCACCTTGAAGGTGCAGGAAGCCAAAGCCATTCACAGGCTGAGGATGTGGGCTCTTGAATGTCCTGAAAAGGAGAAGCTCTTAGCCAAATAATAAATTGGACATGTCAGCATCTCCTGTATAACATCACTTTGTTGTGACTCTCACGCCATTTAGAAGGTTGCAAAGAAGTATCATTGTGGAGAAAGTCTTGCTGTGTGCAGCTACCAGGAATGCAGTCAGGTCTTGTTGGGTATATTCTGTGAGAATTCACTGGTGCTTGGGTTCGGGAAAAAAAGAGAAAATGGGTCCATGCCAAGTGGGATGATGAAGAAGCAGGAATTCAGAACTCGGAAAGGATCTCTGACAGCAGAATCTCCATCGGAAAGGAAGAAACATGAAATAAGTATCAAAAGACACCATAATCTTTTATTTCCAGATACAACCAATCAGGTTTTAACTAAATTGTTAGTAAAAACTTCTCAGAAACCACATGTAGTCAAAGACACCTTTAAAAAGCAGATATGAATGTACAGAAAGTTGCTGAGAAATCATCTCAGCAAGACAGAAAGAAGCAAATGCAAATTAATTGTGTAATAATTAGGCATACTGTGGTGGCAGGTGTGAGCCCCTCTTCTCTACCCCAGCACTGCCCAGTGCAGTGCTGTACACTGGGAGCTGCACAATCTTCTCTGTCCAGAGCTCTGCCTGACCATGTGGAGCATCAGGTTCTTCTGGGGCAGCATCAGTTGTAAGAGAGAGGTGTCCTCTCCAGCCTTGCTTTGCTAGGACTTTGCACAGGTGTGAGTCGGGGGATGAGGAATGTTCTGAACAGTTTTAAGAAGGAAGTCATCCTGGGCATTTTTGACTAAACTGGGCGAGGTGTTGCCCAAAACTGCAGGGGTGTTGTCAATCCAGATAACCCCATCTCATCCCATGTTCTCCAAAATACTTGTGTAAAGATTCAAGTGGGTATTGAAGTACTCAAGGAGATGTCACTGGCCATCTGGGAGCTCTGGATTTCACCCAGAACCTTGGCTTGGGCAGCTTTGGTGTTGTAAGGACATCTGCATGGTGGTGTACCATAGTGGAATGTCTACATTTATGGTGTAAAAACATCCACATGAGAGAGCTGGTGATGAACATGTCCAGGGCAATGTCTGGCATGCAATCAGATTCAGCCAGCCTTCTACAGACTCAGTTGGTGTTACCAGTTCAGTTATTTCATCAGCCACTTTGGTAGGAATGAAGGTCATTTAACCATCAAGGCTACCTTTCTACACAAGGGATGGCTGTGGCCAGGATGACCAATTTTTTAAGGAAGTTTTTCCTGTTATGTAAGCATGGGTTGACTGGTTTTTCCAATGTGTTAAATTTATGCATAACATTCATTGCTGTTGTCTCTATGGCACAGAGCTTTAAGGCTGTGACTGTGAATAGTGTTGTTACACACTGTGCATTTGTTTTGTTTTCCAGAATGACTGGAATGACTTGGTGTGCATTTTTATGCAGCTCTCATAGATGCTGATGGGTCTGTGTTGCTCTTCTACATCTCCTCCAGCCAGTGTACTCCACCAGCTGTCCAATGCCTGCTAGTCAATAATACTTATTACAGTGGAAGGAAAACCTGGGATGATCTTTCTAAGTACTGTGCCAGGTGAATGGCAAACACAAGAAGTGTCTTGACTAGATAGAGGATCTTCACACCTTTTGACAGATGCACTATATACACAGAAAATGTAGTGGTATTTTTGCAGCCATGAGAGTCTCACCCTCTGCATAAACATCAAAGGGAACATATCCGGAATATTCAGCTAGATGAAGAGTGTGAACTCATCACAGATTCCTCCTCAGCATCTGTGTAGACTTAAAATAAGTAGATCCGAGAGATTACTGCGTCAGAAGCAGGGAGATTCCTGCCAAAGGTGAATTGCCTCTTTCCTGAATGCTGCCAAGATGTTGGCAAGGCAACACAACATGACTTTTGAGATGCTTCTGCTTGGCCTTTCAGCTGGTCGTAGGCAGGGACGACCTTGAAAGGCTGATCACTCCCTCACTGGTGACACAGAAGGCATTGGCAGAATGGTACTGACTTTGTACAACTATTCCTGCTTTTTGTACAATTGATGGAGGTGAGCACTCCTAGCACTCAAATCTGGTGCCTGCAGGGCATCTGTTTTTCACTCATGTAAAATCTATACATAACTGTCTGCTGTTATTAACTCTTAGTTATGGTATATATACAAGTAAAACAAGCTATATTGTAAATAGCATATTTGTGATATACAGCACTTTTTCGGAACTGAAAAAGTCATGGCCTGGCTGAAGGCTTAAAGTCAGAACATGAACAGACCAGACTGAGCTGGGGCTATCAGAAAGGGAAGAATATTAAAAGGACCAAGCAAATTTTCTACTCTAGAAAAGAAGAGCATCTCACAAAGCAACACAGGGAAAAGCCCCAAGGCCATACTGTACTCACCTGGCTTGCAAGGAAAGTCCCTGAGCAGTGCTGCCTGTCATTTATTCATACGGGTCTTGACATATTAGTAAGGCTATGTAGAGATGACAGCCCACAATTCTACATGGGAAAGACAGATGTGCAGAAGTTTTTATAGCTGTTTAACAAGTGTGGTGTGAAGAAGGAAATGTATTGTTCAGGAAGAGCACTTCAGCAAAGCTGAGACATGGGCACAGCCTTCCTACATCCAGGTTTCATCCTTTCAAAAACCTGTGGCTTCCTTTTCACCCCATCGTTATCCTTAGGGGTACTTGCCCACAGTTAAAGAGCTGAGCCTTCTGTTTTGTGGTCAGAAACAGGTTATTTTTCTCTGTCCCAGTTTCAGCCAAGGATGTGAGCAGCAGAGCCTGGAGGTCTGTGACTGAGTCTAGGTTGTTATTCTGTACCACCCAAATCCTTGCTGGGGCGGGGAGTAAGGGATTTTCACCCCTCCTTCCCTTGCAGATGCACAGGAGAATGTTGGATACTCCAAGGTGTTTGCAGTCAGATTGTATAAATCTCTTCTCTTCTCTTCTCTTCTCTTCTCTTCTCTTCTCTTCTCTTC
>JAHLSL010000062.1:5509234-5520440 GCA_025920805.1 Petroica traversi | reverse complement strand
TCTCTTCTCTTCTCTTCTCTTCTCTTCTCTTCTCTTCTCTTCTCTTCTCTTCTCTTCTCTTCTCTTCTCTTCTCTTCTCTTCTCTTCTCTTCTCTTCTCTTCTCTTCTCTTCTCTTCTCTTCTCTCTCTCCTCTCCTCTCCTCTCCTCTTCTCCCTTCCCTTCCCTTCCCTTCCCTTCCCCGGAAGCTCTTTTCTATTTCAACCCCTAAGGAGACACACCAAATGAAAGCAACTTTAATTGCTACTAGAAGCTGAAAGCATCAATTCCAGTAAGCAGTCCTCAGGTGTAGGCCAATACAAGACTAATGAAGAAATTAACAGCAGTGAGGCCTGATATCAACTTGAATTTTAGCTGCCTCAAGACCTTAGAAATTATGAGGCCACTGCCCCAAATGAGACTGGAAACTATTTTCTTTTGAAGCATGATTCAGGCTGCTTTTATGGAAAGTCTGAAGTTAGAGTGTAGTTTCCAGGTCCTGTGTTCACCTGCAATTTTTTGCAAGCTCCCTGTAATGACATGACCATATAAACTGAGGCATCATTAAAAAAAAAAATAAATCATTGCCATAAAAATTCAAAAGCTGATCACACGTTGATCCTGATGAGAAAAGCAAGTTTTCTAAAGGAGGAAAAATTATTTGGGTCAGTAAGTTTTCTTTTTGCTGGGTTTCAGTATCTCAAAGACAGGCATGCAGAACAATATATCAGCCCAGCTGAAAAAATAAACAAGAAGCTTTAAAAAAATGTATCTTACCTTTTTTTAAGCTTTCTCACCACTTAGCTCTAGATATCACCAATACCAGTAGTAGAAAAATCAAGCCCTTCTCCAGAGAAATAGCATTAGTGAATACCAATAAATGGAGAGTGGGAACAAAGAAGACTACTAGATTTTTTTATTTTTATATATTTACAAATCTTCAATATTTTGAAAGCAAAATACTTTTTATTTCTAGTGCCAAGAAATAAAGATGCTTTGAATGGAAAATACCCAAGTTTTTTCAGGTAAACATATACAAAGCTTTGACCTTTGGAACTTCTGAGAAACAGCCCTAGTTTATAAATACAGTGAGTTGGAATAAGTAGCTGTGCAATGACTAGTATCATTATCTCATCAAGGAAAGTCCTCACATGAAAAAAATAAGGACATACAGAAGTGTTTATAGGGTCAGGATTTCAGAACAAGTGATGAGTGCAATGGAAATCCCTAAAACAAAGAGACAGGGTCCACATCTTTGATCCATTAATTGCACAGCCCTTTGCATACACTGATTAACGACCATGCATCCGCATGTGTAACAACCATCACAAATATTTTGATAGTCCTTATTTTACGAGTGGTAAAGATCTGGTGGAGAAGGCAGTAGTTGTTCTAGTTTATGACTGGCTCAGAGAAGTGAAACGGCTGTGTCTACTCCAAGGTAAGGAAAGGGCTTTGAAAGAAAACCTAAACCGTGGTGACTTCCATCAGTCTTTGCTTCTAAATCGTGCACTCTGTGCTCCAGCCTACAGTGAAACTATCTAAATACTGGATATCTAGCCAAGGCTGTTGTTTGTGTTCTCCTTGTAGGTGATGAACAGATGTGCACCAGCCTTCCTGCTGGCCTGGAATACCTAAGCTTGGGATGAGAGACAGCCTTACAGGTGTTATCTCTCCCTGCACTGGTTATAACTGGGTGAGTGACCCAGAAAGGACACTAAATCTAAGGGCACCTAACACCAAGCTGAAGGAGTTTCTGTTCTTACTAAGCAGATTTTGCCTTGGATGCTCCACAGTTGACAGCAGCCATGGAGCCCTTCAGAGCCTTTGGAGGCACCTCCTGATCAGTGGGGCACAATGAACTCAGAGCTGCTGCTCAAAGACACTGTGTCTTTTAGTGTTCTATTTTCAGGAGCATCTAGAGTTTGAGCACAACATCTTTAAACATGGGTTGTATGTCAAAAATGCACTCTGATCTTGGACATCTGGCAAGTATATGTATATGCTTAATTGAGAGAATAAACATTCCTCAAAGATCTGGAGTCCTGAGATTGCAACCTTGACTTTAACCTTTTGGCTTTCTTCACATCCTAGGAAATGCAATCTATCACGCATACCACATTAGAGTCTACCCCAAAAAAAACTGGAACAGATCACAGTTCTATGAAGCTGAAAAAAAAATATTTGTGATAGGATTTAGAAATGTAAGATTACGTCGTAATCCTCCCTTCAAAAAGAAAAATGAAAAGAAAAGCTGAGAAAAAAAAAAGAAGCAAATTATTCCTGCTGTGGCATATGAAAACTAGAAGAATTTAATTTTCTGGTCTGTTTGTCCTAGCATGCTTCTCTAGGCTTGTCATCAGTTCCACTGGAACACAGGGAATGTAAAAGATATTTTAATACAAATTACTGAATTTGATTCATTCCATTCTCCTTATAAAATTGTCTGCTGTAAAATTATGTCTAATGTGAAACAGTTATAATTTGCTTGCTACTCACTGTATTAATACCTATTAAAACTGACCACAGTAGCACGCACCCAGTTGTTGCAACATGCAAAAACCCACAAGATTTATTTCAGTGTGTCTGGGGAGTGCCAAAGCATGAAAATATATTGAAATTTAAAAGGTCTAATGTAACTATTATATAGATCCTTGAGAAAACTGCCAGTCAACTCAGAATAGTACAGTCAGCTATTTCTAAATGTCACAGACCTCTTATAAATCTATTTTTGTGATGTTTCCTACATGAGTTACACCTGTCACAGGATTTTTTTTTACCTCAATTTCAAGACTAAGAGTGTCCACAGACTTCTTTAAGCACTGGAAGTTTCACCACATGAAACAAATTAATTTCAAAAAAAAACATCCATAAGCAGCACCAGTGTCACCTTGCAAAAAGCCCTTACAGTGTGTTTATCATCAGTATTAATTAAAGCCTGGAATCTGACCCTAGAGATAGAGACCATACTACAGATCAGCCCATCTAGCAAAACAAACCCTCTAAGCAATACCACATGGAAAATCAGTGGTCTCCATAGGATTGGCCTTTGGTGATAAGATCGGTGGGGAGGTGAACGTGACTAACAGTATTTCAGAGCTTTGATACTCTGGTGATAGGCACTATAAAAGATGTCAGACAGTTTGTACCAACCTACATTCATCAAGCAGGGCAAAGTGCCAGCTCAGCCCTTTCTCATGATGGACAGAAACAATGCTGAGGATGCTTTTTCTTTCCACAAAATAGCAAGTGGTGGACAGAGGTCCATGACAGTGAGGTGACAAAGGGACAAGAGCATTTTCCTCCTGCAGGAGTCGCAGCATCTTCTCACAGGAGGACGAAAATGGCAACCACAAAGTGAGTAAAGCAGCCAATAAACATTATTGCGGGCCTGCTAGCATGTGGAGTGCTAAAAATTTGCAAACTTCAATCCTTCCTGCGTAAAACATGCAGATCAAACTAGCTCTTACTGCTTCCAGCTGTGGGAGGCTGAACATATGCAGCAGGAAACCTGCAGCTGCATGTGAAGGGAAGAAGGCACCCAGATGGTGTGTGCACAGATGGAGCGAGCCCGTGGTTACGGCACTGCCCCTCATCTGGCACCAGGTGACACACGGGAGCTGCTGGGGAGAGTGGGACAGCTCTGTGGGGACACTGCGGTGCTGCGTGCCGGATATTTAGGCCTCGTTTTGATGAGTTTGGAGGTATCCTGACCTTGGTCCTGGGGGCCCTCTGGAACGCTTGCTCAGGGGAGCTGTGGTGAGGCATGTGGGGCGGATGAGGCTTAGTCAGAGGAAACCATGTAAATCTCAGCAGTGGCTAATTTGTGGCTGCATCCACAAATCATTTAGGCAGACAAGGGCAACCTACTTCCACTGCAAGGCTGTAAACACATATGTGTTTCCTAATCCCCCTGCTCCGCCTGAACCCAGAAAGCATTTACTAGCCTGCCTGAAAAGTCTCCTCTGCACCTAGTAGCTCCTAAAAAAGGGCTGGTTTAAGAATGTAATCCCAGAGCATCACAGAATCCTCCATTTGCACTGGAGGGGGCATCTGTAGACACCCAGCTCTGGCTCTGTGAAGGAGGGTCACCCTGCTCTTCTCTAGGACTTTCTCCATCAGCTCTCTTAGGTACCTGTCAGCTTCCTGGCCATTGAAGATCATACTCTGCTCAGCAGATGTAGGGCCTGTCTAAGTGAAGGGGGCTCCAAACACGAGAAAATGCAACACCCAGGACCTTCTGGCAGCATTGCAGCCATAAATACTTCTCCTGTGTGAGCACATAATGATGCCTCTCCTTGCTCCACTCATTGACAGCATGCTATGTGAATGTGATAGAGCAGAGTAGAGGACTGATGAGAATAGGAAATGCAGGAATACAGGGAATGAAAATAAGAGCAGGAGATGGGAGAAATGCTGCCATCAACACTGGTAAGTTGTGTCCATTGCTGTCGTATAGAAATGAGGACAGCCTTTAAGATCTGGTCACCATGGTGGATTAGTTGAGGTTTATACCACTGCAATGTGCTGAATGCTACATTTAAAAATACAGCCTTCTGAATACTGTTGCAGGAGGCAAAACAAAAGGAGTAGCAACTTCCCAAACGATGCGTATATCAAACACAAAAACACTCATATAATCTCTGGAAGTCAGACATCATCATTTCTTCACATGGAGCATCAGAGAAGTCACATTGATTAAGTGAGCATTAAAAGAACAACTTAATTACCTGGAAAACCTAACAGTGGATAGAAATATCTTCCCTTTGAGTGATGTTCTTGACACATTCTCATAACACGGACATAAATACTCCTTGACTGCATTGTGAAAAAAAAACCAGACCTGGAAGGGGAATAAAATATAACCTGTAGTGAGATAGAAATTGCCATTCAGATCAGTCAAATGCCTTCTGCAATCTTGTATTCTGCCTGGCTGCTGTTAGCAGAGGTGCTTTGGAGAAAGGTGTAAACACAGTGTACCACTCTGCAATGACTTGCCCATGGAACAGATTCTGCCTAACTTTGAGACAAGCATTATGTCCCAGAGCATGACAATTTATCGCAGCTTGTGTGACTCCTGCATTTTTATCCTAGCTTGTATAACAGTAGATGGGATGATTCACACACATCACTTGGTGCTGCTTTTAGCATTTATAGAGGAAATGCTAACTGTTCCCTCTTGCTCCTTGGACTGATTTTTACCACTGGAGTTACCATGGGGTTAGTGACAGAAGAGGCAGAGGCAGGTGCTCTGGCTTCAGCTTATTACACAACTAAATTCAGGTAATTTCTTCCAGACTTAAAAATATCAGGAGCTGCAAAGTGAACTACATAGTATTAGCCAGCCTTGTTTTTTAAATATATAACTTGCAGGTTGAGCCAGACTTTATTTCTGTTTGTGTTGTGGCATGACACCTTGTGACTTTGATTTAAGCAGGGGAGCAGGTGAGGGCTTTGGTGACTTTCCACTGGCTGGAGATTTCCCATCAGGAAGCCAAGTTCACCTGCTGACTTCAGCTGTGAGCCTCCAGGCACCTCCAGGCTGTTGCTTATTGACTTTGAGGCCTCTCTTGCCCCATGGGTGGGTTAACTAATGACATTCCTCTGTTCCTGCCACCTCCTCTTACCCAGAGAGCCACACAGCCCATTGATGTGGTCCCATCAATCCATCATCATGTAACATGGTGTGGGCCCTGACACCTCCTCCCACCCCTCATGCTGACTTCCTCACTGGAATTGCAGACCTTGTTTCCATTTGCAAGCTTGGATCTCTGAGGAAGGAAGAAATACTTTATGAGTCACCACCCTCAAGAGCTTTGCATTTTGAGATGTAAATGTAGGAGGATATTGTTCAGAGGTCTCTCAGTTTGCTCTAAAAGCCTGCAAAATCTAGTGTAGAAACCAGAATCATTAATTTCTCTATTTGGCTACATGGAAATGATTATTGCAAAATGCTGATACCTGCAGAACTTTCCATGTAATTTTCACAGTTAGGAAACAGCAAACACAAAGCCTCTCAGCTCTAAGCTGACTCAAGAAATTTACCATTTACCATTATATGCTTTGGTCTTATTGGTGCCAGTAAACTCTAAGCAAGATATCTAGAAAGCAAATACTTACATAAGTATAAATCATGTTTTTGCAAAGGATTACAACATTGGCTACATCAGAAGGGGAAATAAGGGGGAAAGATGACGAGAATGAAGCTCTTAAATGGCTTGTAGCAAAGGGTAAGTCCAGCTTCTAATGTATTGTGGAACTATCTGATAAAAAATATGCCCTTGGATTCCATTTCATCTACAGATTAGGAGCACGAAGGATGCCATAAAACGGGGCCAAGAGCATTAGCAAACTAGCACAAGTACTCCACCCCTGGAAGTTCTGTAAATACAGTACTCCAAACCCATCTGACAGCCCTCCAAAACCACTACAACAATGGTAGGTATTAATAACTGCTGCTAAAATCCAGGAGTAAACTGAGATTTCTTCTGGGTGATGGCTGGTGTCTAAGACCATTTCAACAATTCCTTCTGTGACCAAAGTTGGAAAGACTCAGAAATAAGAGGGCTAAGAAGTTAGGAAAATTAAGCCAATTCTAAACACTGAATTTAATCCCTGAAATATTAGGAGTTTAAACAAAAAAATCCTTGTTTGTCTTTTGACCTGGACTTGTAGACATCACTTGGTTGACTTGCTGGACACTTCTACTTCAGCTAAGAATATCCTCTCATTTTTCTTTTTGGTAATTGTTAGGCACAATTGTGAGTGAATTTGAATGCCAAGGAAAATGCTAAATATTATGTATATGACTTATGTGAAGAAATGGAGAAGGGAAATGCCTCTGATTAATCAGCCTGATGAAACCTTTCTTGCTCTATTTTAGCCCCCTTGTTCTGCTTGAGAAAGCAGCTGTTGAGGGTGTCAAACAGGTAAGATCAGAAGACCAGCTTCAGTGATGGATGTTTATGGTGGTTTATGGGGCTATATCAAAGACTGGTTCAGGGAGTATCTCAGTGAAGGACACACACACAATTTTGGGATGCTTGCTATGGTCAGACTGTGTTAAAGCCAGGTCTCTGACCTTTCTGCACTGTTCTAGTGTTGAAGTCAGGAGTATTTCTTCTAGTTTATCAAGAATCAAAGAGGAAGTGCTCAGATCAGTCTCAGCTATGATCCCAGAGGTCTGGAGCCCAGTCTGCCCCAAGGTAGGAGGCACCAGTACTGAGGGAGAAGCCCATTGGTGCAGATAATGCTGTCATGGCATTATCTTCAGAGTGGTAACAAGGGACTACTGGGGACAGTGGCAAGTTGGCGGAGTTCTTACAGGGCTTCGTGCACATCATGAGCTGCAGGGAGATGGATGCTAAATCAATTTCTTAAGCTAATCATAGCACTCAAGCTTTCAACAAAAGGCCTTAAAATCCCCTTTGACTTCAGAATAGCTAGAGACTTTATTGCTGCAGCTGCCAGATATGATTTAATTTTTGAAGGAATTTTCATTTTCAAAACAGCTCAGTCTTGATCACAGATAAAATCATAGAATTTTTTTTTATTTGAAGAGACCTGTAAAGGTCATCTAATCCAACCCACCTGCAACAAGCAGAGGCATCTTCAACTAGATGAAGTTTCTCAGAATCCCATCAAGCCTGACTTTGAAGGTTTACATCCACTACCTCTCTGGCAATTTGTTCCAACATTTCACCATCCTCACTGTAAAAAAAAAAAAACCAAAACAAAACCAACTTTCTTGTATCTAGTCTAAATCTACCTTCTTTCTATTTAAAACCGTTGCCCTTTGCCATGTCGCAACAGGCCTTGCTAAAAATTTTTTCCTCATCTTTTGTATAAGCCCTCTCTACATACTGAAACGCTGCAATAATGCTTCCCTGGAGTCTTCTCTTCTCCAGGCTGAGTTAGTAGGGGTCCTAAGGGACCTGGAGTGGGGCCAGAGCCACAGGGCTTTGCATGCCCAGGTGCCAGTGCTTGCAGACAAAGGGGTCCAGCTGCTGGACAGGCTGCCAATCCAATCCCTTGGATGGAGGGACCCGTATTATATATGTGTGTGTACATTTCCCACTCCTAGAACTTCCTGGAGCAGGACAGGATTACCCATTTGAGCCACCTGCATATGTGTATTTTTTCCTGTGCTGGTCTGTGTGGGCAGCAGTGTGTATGTGCATCCCGTGTGAGTGGGGGTGTGGTCCTGTGGTGGCTGTGTGCTCAGCCCTTCCATGGGACAGTCCTGGGGGAACACAAATGTGGCCACCCTGGCTCGACAAGGCTGCTGGGTTTGGCAGCCCCTACAATAGATTACTTTGCAGGGCAAGGCTTGATTTCGTTTAATGTCTGTTCATCAGTTTTGCTGAACATATGTGGAATAAGGTACTAGCAAAAAAGGACATTTGGGTTGATTGGGTTTCCCTAAAAACAAAAGGTATGTCTGGACTGTAGAGCTAGGTTAAAATCCCAAATCAGCTCTCTATTAGTCTTGCTGCTGTAGCTTGGACTTGAGTGTACTTTAAACATATAAATAATTACCCAAATCTCCTGGCCTTCTCTGTCAGACACCTGACACAGAGAGGATCACTCAGCATGCAGCATCGCTTTTCTTTCTCTGCAGGTCATAGACTTTAAGGGCAAGGCTCACCAAGAAGCTTCAAAAATTCTTAAAATCTGCACTGGGGTTGCCCCTGGTCCTAAAGACCTGCAGGCCATTGAGATCTGGCCTCATCTGGAGTCACATCTCTGCATGACAGATAATGAGAGGGAAGAAAGAGCCACTAATAGAAAGCTGTGAGAGAAGAGCCTGAGATGAGAGAGCCACCTCACTTGCCTTCATGCAAGACAGGCTCTGCCCCAACAGCTCTTTAAGCCTTTTTCCCACTCGAATCTGCAAAAGAAATAAGATAAAATAATCCAACAATAGGGCTCTGTGTGATTCAAGCCACAATACTATGTCTGTCACAAAAGAAAAAAGCTTTTGTTTGTATTTGGCTGGTATCTATGAATCACAGAGGCCACAAAGATTTTCACCAACCTTTGCACCATCTTTGATGGCTTGCAGATGTTCCCCACTGCTGCCTATTCAAATTTCAAATTTCAAGTTTAAGCTGCTTTAGCAAAGACACATTTGGAGGCAGCGGCTCTGATAGCCTTTTTCTGAACAACTATTACCTTACACAGTGCTTCTTCCTTTTTAAAACTTTAATTTTTTTATTTTCTCATTTTAGGTTTGAGCAAAAATGGGTATTATAGTGCTGCTGGGAATTAGTGATTATGCCAACTTGCTCAGTGGGCTTTTCCCAGCCAGATACAATGGCTTGAAAAGGAACAAAGCAAAAACACCGTAAGAATTCCTCCTCCCTCCTATTTTCCCAAAAGGACAAATCTAATCTCTGCAATAAAGAGCATCTCTTCCAGTCCAAGAAAATATTTGAATGTGATGTGCTAAAGAAGAAATTGAGACCAGTGAATAACCACCCTTCTCCCACTGTGCTATTTGCTGATTTTATCATTACATTACTGCACTGTAGTTTTTTTTGAGCGGCCAAGCTGCTACCCTCACCCTAAATGACTACATTCTTCTGAATGAAACATGTCCTTGATTCAGAAATAATTTATTTCATGAGGAGTGGGGCCTGCTCTGTCAGACACCTGACTTAGAATGGATCACTCAGCATGAAGCATTGCTTTTATTTCTCTGCAGGTCATAGATTTTAAGGACAGGACTCACCAAGGACCCTCAAGCCAATGTTCTTTTTCCAAGGACCACAGGACTTACTGAGATCAGTTCCCGCTTCAGATCCAAAGACAATGGTTGGAATAAAAAAGATTTTTCTGGACAAACTTCCAGTATAAACATTTTTTTTATCCATTGTGAGTTGTTCTGATGATGAATTACTTTCTTACAGTAAATTACTTTTAATTAAAAATGTATTTCCAACCCCAGCCACTGGATCTTGTTTTGTATCTTTGTCTGTCAGACTGTAACAGTCTCTCCAGTTTCCTGTTAACATATAGGTGGCTCTAGGTTGTAATCAGACCACCTTCTGGTTTTCTGGTCCCTTTAGACTTCTCCCAACTACTTTTTTCAGTCCAACATATTTTCGTGCTTTATTTGTGAACAGTCTCAAGAACATCAACACCTAGTGTGAGATCCATAACTTGCAACTCCTTCCTTTCTCCCACGATTCTCTCTCCCATGATTCACAGAAACACATATATAACAGAAACATCTTTAGATTATGAACATACCCATCATAAGAGTATTTTGAGACCAGAAGTTGACCTATTTTTGGTGCATCTGGCACATTCCCCATTGATTTCGCATCACCCTTGCTGCCTGATAAAAATTTTATGCTGTACCAACTCCACTTTCCAGGATTCCCATCAGGCTGACAGGTCTACAAATTATCTGGTTCATGCCATTTATCGTGCTAGCTTTCTCCCAGGCATCTGGAACTTCCCCAGTGTGCTAAGATTTATTTTCTTTGGCTTGCTCTTTTTTTTTTTTTTTTTAGACTGCTGGATACAGGTTACTCGGATCCTTGCCTGACTATTTTATCTGCTGTTTAACCTCCTCTTTAGTTACTAGAACAAAAACTCTGTGATCACAGTTGGTTGGCATGAATAAATGATTAGGGTTTGGGTTTTGTCCCCTGGACAAAAGACAAAAATATAACAGAATAAGCCTCTTTTTTGCTTTTCCTATTGGCAGTTTTACTATTTTCATCTCATACTGGACGTGTGTCATTTTTAGTGTTCTTTATGTTCTGGAAATAAAATCCCAAAAATACAAGAAAATACTCCTCAACAGGCAACTTTCCTCAGCTTTGCTGTCATGGTTCTCCTTGTGACCTGTTTCCCCTTTTAAAATATTTCTCATAAAGCTACCTTCTAATTTATGTGTATTGACATCAGGAGCTTTTTGCATTCTCTCTTGGGATCTGAGTACACATATGTATGAGAAGTTTTACTTCCCTTCTGCAGCAAGCCATTAAATGAATGCAGATTCTTTTGTTGGGTGAGGCTTTTTGGGGCATCAACTTAAGTATTATCCAATGATTCTCAATCATCATTCAGATTTTTCTGTTAATAAAGCCTTTCTCCCAGTTGAATTTCTCCCAGCATTGTTTTTAGCTAAAATGATTTATTTTTCTTTAAAGCATCATTAATATCTTTTATTGGCTTGGTCTTCGTTCTGTTTGGAGATAACAATAAATATAATCC
>JAHLSL010000062.1:5482719-5507909 GCA_025920805.1 Petroica traversi | reverse complement strand
TTTCTTTCTTTCTTTCTTTCTTTCTTTCTTTCTTTCTTTCTTTCTTTTTTGCTTCACTTGCAGGAGCAGCCTGTGTTTGCACTGTATGCCACCAGTTGCTAATTCAACAACGAAGGAGCACAAACACACAGGCTCACACACACACACATGCACACAGAGCTCCACAGGAGAGTGATTGATGACCAGTTTTCATGTCAGAACTGTGATATTTCTGTCTGAATAGCTTTCTAACTAATTCTTTTTCTTTTTTTCTTTTTTCTTTTTTTTTTTTTTTTGTACAAAAGCCATGGCATAAAGATAAGAGGCAGAGCACTTAAGACATGTTTACAAAGATTAAACCAATGACTTGGCTTTAGTTAAAGTAAATTCTCCTGCTTCCCACTGTGCAATGTAGGTTTACAAAGGGAGGACTGGCAAAGGTTGCTTCATCTTCTTTTCTGGCACTGTCTGTTGGCTCCAAAACAAATGCACAACTTAAACCACATAAAAGGGCAGCAAGGTATTAGCACTTTTGAGGAGTTCAGTGTCTGACACATTCCTAATCTGCCTGGGTAGGTTTTTGATCTGTGCTGCTGCACTGCCTTTATAATGACAGGGCAATTAAACAAGCCCAAAATTCGGGATTCTCTCTGCAACCAAGGAGTTACCAAGCCCAGCACTAAGCCCCTCTCTGCTGCTATTGTCACTGTGAGAAGTGCCTGCTGCCTGGCTCTCCCCTGGGGCCACAGGGGTGCAGGGTACCCCAACCTCCCCTGTATTATAGCGCAAAATGCTCTCCTTTTCCCCAAGGCTGAGACCACCGTAGATTAAACTGAGGAAGGATTTTAGGAGGTTATAAAAGGGTAAAATTGCACAATTGCAAACCTCCATCACAGAAGACAAGGTTTTCCTGAAGGGAAGGTTCTATCTGCTCGGACAGTCCCTGGAAGCAGAGGGCAGCAGAACAACCATGACACAGCAGGGAGGAGGAGAGACTGTAGAAAATAATAGGGCATGGCAGTAACAAATCTCAAGAGAACAGGTAAAAATATAACTAGGTAAGGCTCACAGAAAAATTTATTTAAAGATCTCAAGTACATCTAGAAGAATTGTATTAAAGTACTTGCATTAGTGTTAGTGTGACACATTATTATGCTCTGCTTGCAGAAAGAAATTGTCTTGGCTAAGGCGAGAGAACAAGAAAGGACAAATGTCATGCCTACCTCCAAATAAATACAGTGTCTGCAAGATAATTTATCTCAGAATTCATTATTACAGCAAATAATTATTTCATAATAGTAAACATGAGCACGGGGAAAGGAAAGGACTTGAACGACAACCTTTCATTTTAGTTTTTGTCCCTGATGAGGAGGAGTCATTGAAGTCAGCTTTGGTGAGGTGTAATCCAGAGGAAAACATGGTAGGGTAGGAAGTTTGTACTGAAAGGATATTGTATTTCTAGTCAAAGGGACATATGGCATAGGTGCAGCACAGCCTCTCCCAGGTTTAGTCATATTCAGTATTTTTATTCATGCCCCAGACGATGGAACAGAGAGGATATACAGATGGCAGCCAGCAGGGAAGGACTGTCAGGAGTTTGGAAGACAAGATTAGAATTCAAAATGATCTTGGAAAACCAGTATTTTTAAGGTCTAACAGGAAAACATGCTACTCTGGAAACAAGCATGCAGATTTTTCCTCACACAGTCAATAACAATACTGCAGAAAGGAACAGCTGCATGGCCAGCAGATCTGCAGAAAACTGTCCAGAGGCTGTAGAGGGTCACAAGCTGAACAGCAACTTTGTGTTGATGCAGAGGAGGGCAGCCCCGGACTAGCAATGTATAAACAGAATTACACCCTCTGAAACACATAACCAGTTTTCATCCCTGCAAAGTGACTGTATCTGTATGCAGTCTGATAAACTGCTCTTCAAGAAAGAGTTAAGACATCAGGAAGCACTTTCCTAATGCTAAAAGGAGATCATACAGGAATGACTGAACCATGGCATGTACACCAGGGTAGGTAGGTGTTTTAAAATGCTTCCTGGAGTGTCTGAGATGTAGCTGATCCTGGCTGACAGTGGAGGCATGGTGCTACAGGCCTATAAATGAGATCAAATGGCTACATCCCAGCCCACTTCCTCGGGGTACACTCAAACCACAGCTTCTAGATCCAAAATTGCCTCTCAGCACTTATCCCAGGACAGGAGATCACTTCAGTGGAAGGACCAGAAACACAATCATGGCTTAAAGTGTCTCGTGATCTACCATCTCCTTCATCATACTGGCTTCTGGGAGACTCATCCTATAACACCCAGCTCCCCATCTTCAGGATGCAGGAGCTGGGGTCAGTACTAGAGGGTCTGAGGATCTGCACAAGGACTCTGCAAGCCTGGGAGACGTATTTAATGGTCTGGAGGGTCAAGCTACAGCCATAACCACTGGGACAAGCTAATTTCATTAGGAATAGGGGGAAATAACTCTTATTTGACAAAAAAAAACCCCCAGGTACTCCAAATCAACAAGTGAACCAGAACCAGAATAAAAAGAAAATTACTAATAAGATCTGTCTTCTAACCCCATACATTGTGGCCTCTACTACAATACATATACCAGGCAAACAGTCTCTGTGATCCCCTTTTCTTTAGAGACAAATAAATTTTCAGTCAAAAGAAATTAAAAGCAGGCTTAGGGTACAAATCTAGCAACAATCTCCAAAGAGAAAAGTCGAAGAGAAATTTGTAATTTTTGAAGGATTTCTCCCTCTGTTTCAAAGCAAAACAACTTTTAAACATCGATTTTCAGCCAATATTGTTAGTGCATACTGGCAGCAATAAACACTTATGGTCGCTCAAAAAAAATCCACAAAAGAAAATGCAGTGGGTTAGAGTCTTCAGGGGCTTAAAAGGCACAGCATGGAACCCATTTATCAAAATTCATAAAGGAGTAAGTGTGCTGTAAGACTTTTCAGAGGAGGTACAATACATTCTGCTCACACTCAAGAGCACGAGTGTGGCACAGCCAGCTGGGTTTTTAAATGCCTACCATTGTGGTTTGCTCCATCCATCAGTCAGTCAGCTCCCAGATAAAGTTTCTTGCTGCATTCATTTCTGGGCCTTAATGCTCTTAAGAACCAATGAGCTGTTGATTATGGGGGTGCCTCAGACTGTCAGAGGGTTTCTTCCACCCTGTTACATGGCTTAGATGTTGGTGGGAAATAAGCAGATAGAACAAACTGAGGAAACATCTAAAGACCATGAAAGGGCGTATTTTCAACACAGACTCCTACGTGGCCCTTCTGCAGTACTTGCAGACATGTCTATTTGCATTTGGCAAGTGGGTGAATGATCAGAGAGATGACATTTTATACAGGCATTTGCAGATATTTCTTTGTTTTACACAGAAGTTGCACAATGATGCAATTTTTCACATGCAAAATGGATGCAACTGCAGATATTTCAGGTGCACTTTAAAAATGCTGTTAAAAACCTCCATATGACTCTTTCAACATGGAATTCACCGTTCTCACTTCCACTTCTTCCTTACCTCACATCTTTAGCCAGAAACATTAAAAATACACAGAGCTCATAGAGAAGCAGAAGTCTCAGCTCTGAATCTCCATGTTTTTCTGTGTTTGAATAAAACGTTTAATGTTACTTGAGCTGGCAAGAAAGGTGGGGGGTTGTGTGTGTCTTAGTAGAAATTAATGTTTTGGTTGGCTGGACAAACTCAGGAAATTTCTGTAGTGAGCATGATGAGAGAGGATGTTTGGCAAGATGTTTTCCAACAGCTGGTACAGGTGAAGGATTGGGGGGGGGGGGGGGGGGAAATGCTTAAGAGCCCTTTCCCTAAATTTTCTTCTTTGTACCCGTCTTAGGTATACAGTCAGTTTTAAATTCTCATACAAATCTCCTTGAAATCCAAGGGTCTCTTTCCACCAGCTCAATAAGACTTGAAATAAGTGCTCCAAATGCTGTATTGGTTATTAAAAACATTTTGATGTTCCTCCCTGCCCTCTTAAGCACAGCTATTTTGGGAAGAAGAAGCAGATACTGGCCTCTCTATGCAGCCTGAACTCAGAGAAACCACCCAGGTGACTCTGCCCTTGGCCAGGACTAAATGATTTTTCAGGGTTAAAACATGTTAGGTGATGGAGAGTCTTGTCCCACTGTTCTACTCTTTCTGCATGGGGGAAAAAAGGCCATGGAGGGCACAGACATTCAAACTGCCTGATGGCAGAGGACGTATGGAGAGGGGAGCAGGCTTGGATATGGCGTGTTGTGCCTTGCGGGATGTGAAAGGTGGGGATGGTCCTTAGCGGGTGCCTTCAACTAAGGCTCTTTGCTAAAGCCTGCATGGTCCAAAGAGAGAGCAGGATCAGCCTTTAAAATTCAACATATTTTGTATACAGAGAGCTTCCAACAGCTGTCTTCACCCCATTCACTCAGCAGTACAGCTCTGCAACACCATAAGTGCATTCATACAGAATATTTGGTATTTATTATACATGGATACTTCTGCAAAGTGAACTGACTCCAGAATTGCTTTTGTTTAGTTCATTATGAAGGTCAGAATTATTATAAATCTACACAAATTGAAACAGGATTTTGGCATGGCTCTGGCATTTGAACCAAGCTAATAAAAACAATGATACATAGTATTCAGGTATCATTTAATCTTAAGAATTCATAGTGAGCTCAAAGACCAAAATAAACTCTTGCGACACACGTTTATTCACATATTAAGATTCCCTGAGACTGTTCTACATTACTGACTTTCATATGCTTGGAAAATAAGAAGGCTTTTTCATATTCATGCTCAGTGAGTGAAAACACATCGCTCAGGAGACCATCTGCTTCTCTTTTGAGTGTGGATCTTGACCTTAACACATTGGGCTGCATACAAACTCTGAGGGGAAAAGATGTGTTTGGGTGCTTTAGCACAGTCTTAAAAGCATAGATAATTCAGTCTGCATTCAGAGAATTCAATGTTAGTTCAGCTACTACAGCAGCCAAAATTATGGGACATGATTCACGTTTTCATCTATCTGCTGTGATATGAATATTCTGCCACAACCCGCTTGCAGTTTTATCCCAATTCTTTTGCACAAGGCCATACCTGGATCCCCAAGAAACAGATGACAGTTGTACCACTGACTTCCTTGTGATCATGATTTAGCTTGTGGCAAGGAAAACAAAATTGAAATAGATTTTTTTTTTAAAAAGAGAGAAAAAAAAAAGGGAAAAAAAGAAAAGAAGAAAAATAGAGGCCCAAGTCCATCTGAGAGTGGCAAGCTAACCACCACCTTGATGCCCACACCCAAAACAAAGGCAGGAGAGGGGAGAGCTGTGGTTTGGGTATGCATTGTTTTCACCCTCCTGAGGTCTCCCCAGGCACCTGGGGATGTACAGCATCTCATTGGGGGCCTGTCCCTGGAGGGAGCCCCTTTCTCTTCCATCAGTATAAATGGAGAGCTGGAAGAGGCTGCCCCACAACTTCTGTGCTCTCAGCTCTGGCTTCAGGATTAAACTGAATGTTTGACTAGGTTGGGGTGGAGGAAGGACTTGCCTTTAATACATCTTGCAGCTGGTGGGGCTGTGCAAGGAGGGGGAGCTCAAATGCTTCAAATGTTTTCAAAAGCCATATTATTTCCCAGTTTGGAGTCCTACAAGGACTTTTGAAACAGGTTCCTTCTGAGGACATGCCCTCTTCTTCCTGAGTTGAGACAATTGCAAAAGAGCATTTTAAGAGGAACTGGACACAACAGGAAGAAGAAAGTTGCCATGATGGAGTGTTCCCATGAAGGTTTAAGGGCACAGAAACCACAGTGTACAACACAAGCCCTGATAACCTGCAGCAACTTAATTCCTAACTCAGGGTTCACAAGCTGAAGGTGAGCCAAAGCCGGGTTTTCCTAGGTGAGGTGGCTCTGGCACAGGAACATACACTGTAGATAGGCCCGGTACTAGCAGGAGGAGAAGTGTTAGCATCATCTGCAGAACCCACCAGGAACTTGAAGTATTCAGGCAGCAGCTCCCTGCTGCCACACCAGCGCAGTCTGGTTACCTAAACTAGGGTAAAATTTACTTGAGCAACTAGTACTTTGTCAGGGCTGAATTATTGCTCATGACTGCTGGGTCAGCATTGCTTCAGGTCAAGACTGTCATTAGACTGTCTCATGGCAAAGACACAATTCATCTGCCTTGAAACCACTTCTCTGAGGGCACAGCACTTGATGTGAGCTGGGCATGCGGTACAATGCAGAAGTAGAAGGGTTTTATGGGTGGGAGAACATAGATGAGAAAACTGGTCATTTTATCCTGACTCAGGGTGAGAGTCCAATTTAGTCCCAGGACAGAAATTAGGTGAAAGCAGCTACGCAGTGCCAGTGAGAAAACGGCTCATAGCAACTACGTGCTTGCACCAAGGAAAGAAGAAAATTAGAAGTAGTAAATCCACCAGTTGGCAGGTTTTTTTCCTGTACACGTGCTCAAATGAACTTTGACTCTTGCCCATGGTTTCATGAAAAGTCCCAGAGTCCCACAGGTATTGAGGAGTGTGATCAAATCCCACACATGCATGAAATGATCACACTTCCCAAGTGGCACAAGGAAAATGATAGCAGGAGAAGGTTCCCCTCTCCAAATCTCAAGAAGGAAGTCATAGATGCAGACGTTGAATGCCTCCTTGTATGAGCATTCACAGTGACACAGGGGGATCTAGAGGAGAAACAACTTCAGAAAGAGAACCTTAAAGATATAGATTGAGGACACAAAGATATTTTGCAGTCTATGAGAAGCCCGAAGGGACCAAAGCATTACCTGGTAATAGTTAGGGTGAAAGACAACTTTCTCCTGACAAGAAACCAAAGGAAAAAGATCAGCTGTGATGACAACACCCAGCTTTTGGAAAATAAAAACTACAGATTGGAATATCAATCAGCTAAAAAGACTAAGACTTCAGAAAAATCCTGTGTGAATGAGATGGGAGAGGCTAGTGTCCCAGTGGGAGACCACTGGAAATATTGTTACGAAAGCTGCAAGGCAGTAGAGCAAGTCTTGGAAGAAATCCAGGTACAAAGAACAAAGGATGGTTTGAAAAAGGCCATGAAAAGTCTTGGAAAACAGCATGTGGCAAGGGTCACATGTTGATAGGCTCACCAGATGATAAGTGTTGGGTGAAGGAGACAGAGCAGGAGATGCTCCTAAAAACATCTGACCAAGGGTGATGTATAGAGGGTCTCAGCCAGTAGGAGCTTGGACACTGGGGAGAAAAAGGAGTTTCTCCACATTTCAAGGCACTTCCTTGACACGGAAAGAGGCTTTGGCTTTGTGAAATGGCAGTACACAACCTGCCTCCCTCATGCTCATGGCTCAAGGCCTGAGGTGCTGAGGAGGTGCCTGTGCATCTTCTCAGCTATGGGCACAGTAGCAGCCATAGCAGGATGGAGCACCTTGCTGTCACCTCACCAAAGGGAGTGTCAAAGGAGAAAGATTGATGACAACTTTCCAGCCCATAGAGCAGTTCTGAGCCAAAACCCAAAGCCATCCCAGTGCTAATCAGAATAAGGTCTCAGGAAGGGTCCAGAGCCAGGTTTTAATAATGTCATGTTCCTGTCACATTATTAAAACAGGGTGATTAAATTCAGTCAAAGACTTTGTGAACTAGTTTTGTTGATTGGGCAGCTAGAATCAGTTCCAGGGGAATGGCAGGTCTTTTGCCTGATTGTGCACAGGAGGGACTGAGAAGAGTCAGAACAGGCTGGAATATCTCCTTTCCCAGTGCAGTGTGCAGAAGCAGAGCCTGTCCATCCAGAGACACTCTTTACTGAGCAAACAGTAGCAGAGTATCCACATTAAATCAGAGGGACAAATCTTGGCAAGGTTGGCCTGCTCTCTCTCTGAAGTTATGTGGGCACATTAGGGCTTTCAGCACTCAACTTGGGAACAGAACAGAGAACAAATATCCAGGGGCCACAAGGGTGTAGCCGTGGGATAGAACTGACCCAAATCTTCTTGTTATTTTTGTTGCTATTGTTTTTCTGTTAGTTCCTATTACAGCATGTGAAGGGTCTGTTCTCGACCCAACAGCAAAACTAGTCTCTTTTGAAAACTGAGTCCCCCATGGCTGTCAGGTTTGGAAAGCTGTTGCGTGGGTTAAAACTTGTGTTTTGATGTTACAAGTTTGGAAAATTTTAGAGATGAAATGAGCCACAGCTGGCAGGGTGTGGGAAGGAGAGAGGGTAAAGAGTTAAGAAGGTTACAGTAGTGTAGATATGAAACTGAGGAAAGTTAAATATTACAAATCACATTTGATAAAATGCAGAAAGTATTCTTGTTTGGTTTCTGATTTCGTTTCCCATTTGAAGTTGAACTGAACTACTAAATTGTTATTGCAGGAGGTAGGTCAGAGTGTGCAAAGGAATGCAAGAAAGAAATACCCTTCAGATTATAAATACTGGCATCATCAGTCATTAGCCACAGTGAGGTCTTCCCACTGCCTCGTGTGCAAACTAATTCAGAATAAATTTTGAACTTGAGAAACAGCATGTGCTCTATTCTAAAATGAGACACAGAAACATTAAAGAAAGTGACAAGACTAAAATGATCTGCAGACGGCTCCCTGTGGCCAGACCAATAGGAACATTCAGCATAGAATTAGCTTAAAATTAGCCCTAGTTTTCATTCAGAGCTGGTACGCCTCAGAGTCATTAGCCACCACGCTCTGTGTCAGCTGCTGCAGGACCTGCTGAAACCTGGGTCTGGCATTTCAGCATTCTAGCCTGCCAAGCTTCTTTCTACAGAGCAGGGAAGTTTTGCAAGAAGTCTTTGCAAAATGTTGTAATAATGAAAACTTTAAAAATACACAGCTGTTTTGCAAAACTCATGTAACAAAGACTCCTTTGAGATCAGCTCCATGCAGGCTCCGTCGTGGATGTGCTACCATCAGTACTCTCAACAGAGACATTATGCAGCCTGACGTTCCCTCCATGCCTCTCTCACCCCATGGGTCTCCTGCCTGGACCTTGTTCCTTTCAGACAATACTGCCTGCTCAAATCCCTGCTTCAGTCCCTTTATTTGGGTGCCAGAAACTGCTTTCAGGGGTTAGGCACATTTGTCCTTTGGGGTAACCTCCTCATAGGGCTATTTGTCCTGCTTTGCTGCTGCTGTGGCTTAAAGGGGACAAGCTGGGTGTCATTTCGGGTGAAACTAAGCTGCAACTGAACTGGGTAATGCTGAGGAAAATAAGTGCATGAGACGTACAAACCCCTGGCAGCTGAACCCCCTCTGTGCTGATTCAGCCTTCCTCCACATGTACCAATATGGTTGCATGCTGTGAGCACTGTACGGGGCACTGCTCTTCCTGAAACCTATGTATTGGTGGTTGGCATCAAGCTGGGTTCTTAGATCATTGTTACTGACAAGTGGAATCCATTTTCTAAAGGGGATAGTTTATTGGGATTTGAATATTTGAAGGGAGTTCACTATTATAAATAAGGTAGTGCCTGACTAGGAAATCTATTTAAGGTGCTTGTATTATCACAGGGAACATGGGGATTCAGCTTTTCAGTGTTACAAGTATTTCCCAGATGTGATCATTAAAAATAACTCCTAGATTCTCAAATGCTGCTATCTGTACATAAGCTATATTTCTAGTAAATTTTAATGACAAAAGACAGCTGGCCAAGGCAGTACATAGTAGTTTTCATTCTCCTGGGGAAGCCAGGAGGAACTTCCCATCATTTGAGCAGTACTTAGCCCCTCACTTCCTTTGCTGCCGTATCTCGCTGCTGTATCTCTTTGCCTTAGCATCAAAGATGGGTGAGGTGGGAATCACAAATCTGTCAGGAAGGAGTAGATGGGGAGGAACCAGCTTGTCCCAGACATCCACAAGATAAAACTCTTGTGTTGCTGTTCTGTGGTTCTTCTTTGGGGTCCTGAGCACACACAGGGTAAGAATAAAATGTGACTAAACTCAGTGGAACTAAGGCCCTGTCTGGCTTGGTATCCCATCTCTGAAAGTGGTCACATGCACTCATCAGGGGAAAGAACAGAGGAAGAATATACCATGCTTCCTCAAAATGCCCTGCCAGATTCAGTATTCTGCATTCCAGGGACTACTGCTGGCTCCCAGCCAGGACACCAGAGGACCTTGTTTCACCAAGCACTGAGGAGGATGTTGACTAGAGGAGTTGTTTGACCAGGCTTTCAGGGGGTGCACACTCTGTGTGAAACTGAGTCATTAGTGGTAACATTTCACTCACGGATCCTGTTTTTTCCATAGACAAAAGACTGGAAGAGACTCAGCTTCATCTGATCCACCACACTGTTGCAGCAATAAGGAGTATATGACCCCTGACAGATGTTATTCTCACCTGCTCTTGAGGCGAGCAGAGGGGAGAGCCACAGCCTCCCTAAGCAGACTGTGTTTCATCACTCTCAAAGTTGGGAATTTGCTTTGTAACATGGAACCCTAATATTCTTTTCTGCAAATTAAACTAAATTCCTGTTGACCTTTTCCTGACAGCTACAGGGGACCACTTTATTCACTGGACTCTTTGTTGTAGTCTTTGCATTCTGGAAAATGTATCACATCCCCCTTTGTCTCTTCTCCTCCAGAAAACAAACCCCATTCTCTCTACCTTTCTTTGTAGATAATGTTTTTTAAACCTCTTCTTGCTGTCTTTTGGGTTCCCACAAGGATGTCTACTTATTAAAATAAAAGCTTAATTTAACAAATGTTGCTACGTTACTTGGCACGGCAGAAAATAATAACAAAGGCTACACTGTCACTATGAAATCCAAGATAAGATCACAGAGTGGGGGGATAGGGTGAATCTCAAGAGATCATCCAGTCTGTTTCCTTGCACTAGGGCAAGTTCAAGTGAAACAAGAAAATCCCTTAAGATTTTTCAGGTCAATGATGACAACCTACAGTGATGGCATGTCTCCAGTTTCCTGGCAGTCTACCCCATGGATTTTACTGTCCTTTTGTGAATCTGTTGTATGTTGTTACAACCATGAGGATTAAACTTCTTAAAGAAGATTTTCAAATCACATACAACTATTGAGCTCCAAAGCAGAAAATAGTCTCAGGGAATGGAGGTATAAAAAGGGATAGATTTACCAGCTGTGAAAATGAAGGGGTTTTTTTTTTCCCTACTTCTACAATTGACTGTTCATTTATTTTACCTTTAGAGTATTCAACTATAGTAAATGCACAAAATAAAGATGAGGTAGAAAGCTAACATGTTTAAAGACCTGGCCTAGAAATCCTGATGCATAACTTGCACTTGGCACTTTCTTGGCAGTATTTCAGCCACACAATAATTTTTCATGCTAGAGGTGGCAAAATGACCGAGTTCCCTGGCAAAGGCCAACTAATTTTCCTTATTCTTTGGTTTTATTGATTCTAGCCTGGTCTCGCCAAAAGCCAGGTGCAAAAAATAAGTTCCTGTCAATTCCCTACCATAGATGCATTGTCAGGACTGCCAGCTGTACTGAAGGTTTCCTTGTGCCTGAAGCCCATGGTGGGTTTTGGAAGGCTGCAGAGTCAGAAGACGTTTTGAAGGTTCTAACAGGAGCTGCCTGGAAGTTTCAAATAGGCTAAGAATGTTCCCTTGAAGACATGATTTTATACCATTGTTCTCCTTTCAAGAAACAATCATGTACACAAGTTCACGTAAGCGCACCCTCCATCCCAGACAGGGTCCTGTCTAAGCCACTTCTCCATGCCCTGTATTGATGTCAGGGTCCCAGGCCAGCAGATGCCTCCTGTCCCAACGTGGTGGAAGAGTTATCACACAGGCACTGGCACTGGAAGGTCTTGTGCAAGCCCTGAAAGCAGCAGTGCAGACCATGCATGTACGGCTGCTCTGGCTCTTGCTCAACTATTTCATCGCTATCGCTGCTCATAAACAGAAATGTTTCACTCCACCGGGGTTCCATGCATGAATCCTGATGTCATCTCTCTCTCCTGAATACAGGCAAAAAGTTTCTACTAGGACAATCAGTGTGGGAGCATAGAGAAAGAGGAGTGATGTGCTTTTACTTTAACCAAATGGGTCTTTCAAAAGCTGAAGTTAATGAAGATACGCTTAAGAACTCTTCATATAGCTCTGATAAACAAAATGTTTCCAACTGGAATTTTAAAAGCTGAACATAATAATATGAAGAGGGAATAAGAGCTTCCCCTTGTCAACTGGCTACTAACAAAAGAAAAATATGAGGAGTGAATGCTTAAAAAAAAGACCAACAATGCTGTAATATAATTAAAACCATTAAAAATGCTGTACTCTGGTTTTGCTCCCTGAAGCACTATGTTATTTTTCTTTTTAAAGCTGTCACCACATTTTGATACCATAAGGAATAAACTAAATCAAGACAAACCTCCATTTCAAAGGAGGATTTGCTAGAAATAGTAACTTAAACTTCAGTAACAGCAGATATTGCTCAATCAACTGCAGCCATCAACATCTCTCTTTTTATTTGTTGACAGTAGATATTCCTCAGGTACATAAGCAGGAATGAAAGGGAAAAAAGAAAAATTCAGAGATAAGGCCAAGAGAAAGCACCCACAGAAAACCTGCAATTTTAGAGGCTCAGAAAAGGCCCCATTCAGTAAAGTGCTGAACTAGAATGATCCGTATTGTATTGTGTAACTTAAGAGTATGTAACATTGAGTTTTTCTCATTTGGCAGCCCTTCAGACAGAGGTAAGACAACCTTCCTGTCCCTTGCTATCACATTCCAAGGTTTTCCCGATGCCATGGAGATGATGTAACTCTGACACTTGAGCAGAGATTCTACTTGCCAGCAAGCTGCATGGGGCCACTCTTCTGGTAGAGACATAAAGGTACAAAACAAGGGGTTGTAGGACTGAGCTACCTCATGTAATTTCCTCTTTTACTTTTCTCCTTGAGGAAAAATGCAGTCTACTAGCATTGAAAGTGGGACTAGAGGGCAATGCACAAAGCAAGGAATGTTCACAAAAATTATTGCAATAAATGTACAATCATAAAATTTTAAGCAAAAAAAAATGAAGAAAAAAAAAAAAAGAAAATGTATTAACTAAGTTCTTGGCTAGTCAAACAAAATTATCAGTTATCATTTTTGAACCTTGTAAAAAACAGTTTATCTGGAAAATTCAGTCAGCCTCTACTCCACCAGCTACTAAAAACTCAAAAAGCAGATAGAGAAAAATAAGTATACACTAATAGCAGATTTCTCACTGAACTTATGGCACTACACAGTAACCCAGACAAGCAATACTGGACACCCCAGTTGTCATCTTCCCAAGAAAGAGTGGTGTTACCTGCACCACTCTGCATGGCCTTGGGACGTTGCAGAGCTGGGAACTGGATGCATCAGATCCCACACAAACTCTTTGGAGATCCAAAGATGTAGACTCCTTTCTCAACCGATATACTCAGGAAAAAGAAGATGTAAAGAAATACAAGAAATATGCTGTGAACAACTCTTTCAATGATAGAGGACACAGGCCGCAGTATTGACATGACAGTCACAATATATTCAGTGTATTGTTAGGGGATAGAAGAAGAGTTGCAAAAAGAATCTTTTTGGTGTGGCCAATTGCCATAAATTGGCTAAATTTCAGCAAACTAAGCTGCAGAGTTGAGTTTTGCCGAGAAGCTTTATAAAGCTGCTGGTAGTGTGGTAGAATAACAAAACAAATTAATGTTGCTGTTCAAGTGGAATATACCTCACAAAATGTTTTCTTCACAATTTCTTTACCTTCTGGCTGAAAACCAAATTGTTTGCCACAAGCCCCTGGTATACTGTGCCCTAATTTTACTCAGTTTGTTCCAGCAAATCACTGGTGGAAGAGATGCATTGTTGATCCAAGGACTTCATACAGATTCCAAGCTGACAATACGAAGACAAGTTTCTAAGTAATACAAATGATCCCTGGCACCAGCCTAGCAGCCAAACACAACACGCACTCTCAGTTGGAGATTCGCAAACCTGCCCACTGAATCCTCAGAGGACACATTTGTTCTCTGCTATGCCATGTTGAACATTTCAGCTGCATTCAAGTGCTTGCACACAAGATCTGCAGAAGGAAACATCTTCCTTTGCCTTTTTTGTTTCCTACCACCCTATTTTCAGTGACATCTGGACCTTTTAGAAGAGGATGAGAATATTCCACCTGTAGGAGAAGACCCCTTGTCTTGATGTTACCAATGTAAACAGGAAAAGGCCTGGAAAAGGCACCCAACAGGATCTGAGATAAAATCCTTATAGCTGATTTCTCTGGCCTAGTGCTGGAGAGGAACTTCAGCCACCATTTTTTCCACAGGGATAAATCTCCTTACAGTGGTAGAAAAGACAGGCCCAAGGATTTGTCTCAGGGGAATAAAGTACTAAAAAGAGTTTGTGGTAAAACAGTCTAGCAGAGTACTTTGTGTCTCTTCTGACCACAGATGAAATGATGGGGCCAGATGTGTCTCATGGGCCACTGACTAGAAAAAACTCCTTGTGAACCTTTCTTGGATCAACATGAAAGAAGCCTAAGGTTATGGAGTACCAAAGTTGCCAATAGATGAGACTCTTTGATGTTCTTTATGAACAAAAAAAAAGGGGACAGAAACATTTTTAATTTTGCATTAGCATTTTCTGTTGTGTGGATTTTTTTCCAACTGACTCTGTGATTGTTGATATTAATTAAAGTGAATGGTAGATTATTTTCTAAAGGCTATAATTTAAACCAGTAGTTGAATATAGACTAGAGTGTAACATTCTTCAGCTCAAACCACAAGGTATGCAAGCTGGGAATGAACTCTATTACTTTCCTGTTGAAGGACAGATTAAATATTTTTTATTAATTCTAATGCTTGCAAAGAAAGTCAGATCCCCATTTTTCCTTCAATTTCTCTCTACACTTAATTGATGTATTCTACCAAGCTGTCAAGCTCCTTTTAAAGCCCATTATTTTTCATAGAAATATTATCCTCCTTTTATTAGTTTGAGTTGATAAATTAATCAAGAGCCTTTGAGGTATTGTGTACTGTCAACGGAATACATCTTTCAGATGCATCCACTGCAACAGAGCTGAAAAAATATATATCATGAAACACTTAATAAAAAAGATACACAGATTTGTCTTTTACAAGATCATGGGACTTGAGTCTATCTCCAGGGAGGAGTTCCAACATGAGAAAGAAAATACATAGTTCAAAAGCCCATGTTTTCAATTTGCGGCCACATGGTTTAAATTATCCCTGTATTTATTAAGGGCGCTAAATGGGCAGCTTGACTTAGGGGAAAGGGTCATTCAAGTTGAGAATAGTCATGTTTAATCCCTCAGCTAGCTGCAGGTTAAATTTACTTTAAGATGTTGACTATTCTTTACATAGTGTGTGTTAAAATACCACATGAGACACAGCTGGAGGGTTTTTGCCATTTATCGTTGGTTTATTTGGGGTTTGGGGTTTTTTTACTTTTATATAACTGGATTGTAAACAACAATAGAAGAATGTTAAACACCTAGTGGGGAAGCACAGCATTGTCCTGTAAGCCACACAAAACCTATAATATTGCCACCCCTTGTACTATAGTTTTACACATGTGTGTGCACAGTGTTTGTGGTGAATTCATGATTTCCCTGGTACTCAATGTCGTACATTTTTGTGTAACTGGAACCACAAAAAAACATAGTATAAGATGTCTTTTCCACTTTGTGCTGAGGCCTTTTGGATATGGCATACACTTGCCTGTGAACTTGTTTGCTCAGCATTTCAGGTAGGAAAAAAAGAAAATTAACCGAAACCCAAAAAGCAGAAATTAGAGCAAAACAAGAGCATTTCAAAATGGACAGGCAATATGAAAACTAAAGATTTTAAAGATGAAAATAAGTAACTAATGATTATCAAGGGAGCTTATCCTAACATTATAATCCCTTTATATTGGTGGTTTGCCTACAGAAATGTCCTGGTGGGAATTTTAAATACATTTCTTGTTCTATTTATCTATGTTAATTCATGCAGGTAATTGCCTGGATTTTGTTCATCAGATGCTAATGGATAGTTACAAATGTTGGAAAGACCCACTGTGTTTGATGCAGACCTGAGATTGTTGCTCCTGTTCTTCAGCTGGGATGAGGCTGAAGGAAACTGGGATGGCCTGGGTGGTCACATCCAGATTGTTTTTAAGGAGAGAAAAAAAAACAAAACCAACCACCAGAACACAGAGGATTTTTGAGCAAAATCATGTCTAAAGTCACTTTTAAATTCAAATAAATATTTGTGGGAAAGCTGCTTTCCCTATTCTCCTAGCGCTCATAATTTAATTATAGTAGCCGCCAGGCATCTTTAACTTTTGTGACCAGAAGATCACTCTGGGTCTCAGTGACCTTGGCTGTTGTAATGGGGTAATATTTTCACAAGGATGAAATGTTCTTGAATACATTTCTCCAACGTGCTGGTGTTTGCAGGCATTTCTCAGCAGATCTGACCTGAAGTGCAAACATAATTCTTTTGTTTCACGTAGAGGTTTATTGACAAACTCCAGAAATATCGTGTTCCTCTTCCATTTGCTGAATCCCACTCTCTGTGAAAAGACAAAGCTGCTGGTATTCTTCCTTTGAGCCCTCCATCATCAGTGAGAGTCTGAGCCAAAGGTCTGAGCCCGGGACCCTTTGAAAATCATTCATTGGCCACACATCTAAACATGTAGAGAAACAAGAAGGCAATGAAAAAGAGCAAGAGAGAAAACTGGTAAGAATTCAGTCCTTTGGGGTTTTTTCAAGATATCTCAGTATAATGTTTCAAGTAAAATTGCTCCTAAAGTTCAGTGCAAGCATTTGTCAACATAGCTCAATGAAAAAACACAGGCAGGTGGGAATTAGTGTTCTAAAAACGTCGCTCTTTCACTAACACTTTAAGCAATAGTTGTGAAATGCAGGAATTAAATCATCAGCTCGAGTAAGATGCAATAACCAAAATCTCTTAATTCTTTTTTTGGTTAATAATCTTCTGTTGTACAGTCATTCAATGTCACTTTTGCCCAAATCTTCTGAAAACATCACAATCTTTTTTAGCAAACTAAAGGAATCTCATGTATTAAGACCTTGAGCTTATGACCTATGGCTCATTTTTCCATTTAGGATCATGCAAATGCAAATCTTTAGCTTTATCACAGAATCAAAGGATCATAGGATGGATTGGAAGACCTTAAAGATCATCTAGTTCCTACCCTTCTCTCATAAGCAAGGATGCCTTTCACTCGACCAGGTTGCTCAGGACCTTGAGCACTTAGGCGGATGGGGCACCCACCACTTTCCCAGGCAATCTGTTCCAGTACCTCACCATTTCCATGGAGAAGAATTTCCTTCTGATATCTAATTTAAACCTACTCTCTTAGAGTTTAAAGCCATTCTCTAATACCGATCCCTGAGGAATGCCATGTGTCACGGCTCTCTGCTTGGGCATCAAGTCACTGACTGCAATTATTTAAGTATGAACAACCAGCCAACTCCCTATCCACTGGGTCATCCATCTGTTAAATCTATGTCCCTCCAATTTAGAAATATGGATGTCATGCAGGACAGTGCCTTTTTCTTTGTACAAGTCCAGGTAGATTACATCAGTTTCTCTGCCTTTATCCAATTCTATCAGGGCTTTAGTTTTCTTACCATGATCTTTTTCTTAACATGATCTCTGCCTACTCAGACAATTTAACTGTATTCCCCTCAGGCTCCATATCCTCCCCTTCCCTCTCTGTAGGCTTTCTTTCTTTGTCTGAGTTTGTCCAGGAGCTTCTTGTTCACCCATGCAGACCTCCTTGAATATCAACCAGCATTCTTGGTCCCCAATTCCCTCCAGGGAATGATTCCATGGTAATCTTCCAAGAAGTTCCCTAAAGAGGCCAAAGTCTGCTCTCCCAAAGTCCAGAGTAGTGATGCTGTGCACTCTCCTTGCTGCCCTAATTATCTGGAACTCCACCATTTCATGGTCACTGCACCCAAGGCTGCCCTTGAATGTCCCATTCCCTACCACCCCCCTCTTGCTGGTAAGAAAAAGGTTTCAGAATAAACCCTCTCCCTGTTGGCTCCTCTATCACTTGGAAAAGAAGTTGTTATCCATGCATTACATAAACCTCCTGGATGTGTTCTCCCTCCAACAGTTATTGGGGTGGTTGAAGATCCCCATAAGAGCAGGACTTGTGAAAGTGAAGCTGCTCCTATCTGTCTATAGGGAGACTCATCCACTCAGTGTTTCTGGTCAGGAGGCCTATAGCAGACCCCTACCACAATGTGACTTCTGCCCTCTTTTTAATCCTGGCCCATAAGCTATGAGTTGGCTCTTCATTCATCCCCAGGCAGAGCTCCATGCTCTCTAGCTGGTCATTGACATGGAGGGTTAACACAGCCTCCTTGTCTCCCTTGATTGTACCTTAAATCATATTGATCTGAGTTGTCCATAACATTTTCAAGGAAGCTTAAGAAGGTATTCTGAACACATTCATCTTATTCTGAGAAATGATGTACAGCTTACTTTTTCAAATGCCATATTTTGGCTAAGCACAGTTGACTTTTCTCTGCTGGAAACTATTATATTACTCCTTGAGAAATCGTGGTAGTGTAACACAGCAAGCATATAAGACACAAGCCTTAGGAAAAAATATAAGGTCTTGCATTTAGCATGGTTATGGTCATTTTCTTGAACAAGGGGATGAAATGCCCAAAATACTGGAAATCTTAGAGAAAAGGAATAGGTCTTCTCAGAAAATGTTTCAGCTATTTTTTCAGACCCCTGAGTTTGAACAGATCATATACTGATACAAATATTCTCCTAATCTTCGGTCTCTCATGAAATGGAGAGACAACTGAAAATCTGTTTAGCCTTTGTTTCTAAATCAAAGGCAGTTTTATGAACAAAAACCTGAAGATTTTGACTGTCTGAAGTGGTTGCAATGTGCTTCATGGGCCTCAGACACTTCACACCTAAACCACAAATTCAGTCTGGTTTAGATTCATAATGTATGAAAATCTTCACTGAAGAAGGTTTAATTAGTTAATACAATTTAATAAATAACAAAGACAGACTTGACCTGCTGGGTTGTGCCCTCCATGCTAGAGGTTTCTGCCCTCAGTCCTAATTTTTGCGAGAAGAGATAGATGATAATTTTTTATTTTAAATCAAATGGAGTGTTTCTACACAAATGGAGTCCCAATACATATATCATGTTTAAGAGGTTTATCTAATTGATTTGGCTAGAAAAACATCATATAAGTTTCTATCAAGTAACCCAGCAGTCCAGAAAAACTTCAGTGCACTGGATTAGTTGGGTTTTATGAATCTGAAGTTGAAACTAGGAAATTTCAATAAGAACAGTATCTGGAGTGTTAACAGTACACTTATGACATCCATCTACTCAGAAAGCCTCTGGCACTTTTGGCAGGAGATATATGTTTAGCTCTTCAAACCAGACGACCTGTCACCATGCTCAGAGCTTGAGTTTAAATTCCTTGAGTCACATCTCATGAGGATTGCAGAGTGAATTTTCTCCTGTGTTCCTAGTTAACTATGACCCCATATTTATTGTGCCCCTTAAAAGCCAAAGTCATTAGTTTAACAAACATGTTATGTTACTAATTCAAGTGTGTAGGTATCCCAAATGCCATATAAATATGTATTTAAGGTCAACTATATTACCTTTAGTTCCCTGCCTAGAAATGAGGTCAAACTGGCCCCATCACAGTAGTGTGAAAACATAGACCCTCTGGGTAGTAAGAAAGCAACCACACCTACAACATTATGACTAATATTTTAAATAAGAATCTTTTAATCCACTTACTTTCTCTGTAGATGGCTTGTGGGGGATTGACAGCAATGTATCTCATACTACCATACTGGATTGCAGCATTTTTTAGCAAAACAGATAAATATGCAAGGTGCCAAAGTTCAGCATTTTGAGGGCTATACAGTTTATATCCTGCAATGGTCATGAGAATAGGGGTTGAGCAGGCGGAATGAAAGAGGAATCCCAAGTATAGATGTACTAAGCACAGACCCAGTGCAACCAAGAGCAGATTGTTCATCTGTGGGCTGAGGCCAGCTGGATGAAGTTCAACAAGGCCAAGTTCCAGGTCCTGCACTTGGGTCACAACAACCCCTGCATCACGGGAACTTGGGGGAAGAGTGGCTGGAAAGCTGCCTGGAAGAAAAGGACTTGGGGGAGCTGGTCAACAGCAGTTGAACTTGAGCCAGGATGTGCCCAGGTGGCCAAGAAGGCTGATGGCACCATGGCCCCTATTAGCAAAAGTGTGGACAGCAGGACCAAGGGAGTGATTGTCCCTCTATGCTCATCATTGGTGAGGCCACACCTTGAATTCTGTGTCCAGTTTAGGGCCCCCCCAGTTCAGAAAAGACATTGAGGCACTGGCTGGAGTGTGTCCAGAGAAGGGCAATGGAGCTGTGGAACCATCTAGAACATATTTCCTATGAGGAGTGGCTGAGGTAGCTGTGGTTGCTTAGCCTGGAGAAAAGGAGGCTCAGGGGGGACCTTATCACTCTTTACAACTGCCTGAAAGAAGGGTAAAGCCAGGTCAGGGTCAGCCTTTTCTCCCAAAGTAAGTAGTGACGGGACAAGAGGGAAAGGCCTCCTACTGCACAAGTGAAGGTTTAGATTGGATGTTAGTAAAAGTTCCCCTAAAGGGATGTCAAATATTGGCACTGGCTCTTCAGAGGAAGGATAGAATCACCATCCCTAGAGGTACTGAAAAGATGTGTAGATGAGGCACCTGGGGACAAGGTTTAGTTGTGGACTTAGTGGTGTTGCATTAATGGTCATACTTGATGATCTTAAAGGTCTTTTCCAACCTAAATGATTCTTTGTTTCTATGGTTTGTTTTTCTGCCAACAGCAACATTAGGGATGGATTTGCTGATTTTAAAAGACTCCAAGCAGCAATGTGTTTGCTGTCTCATCCAATATTTTAGTCCTGTGTTTGATTACCTTCATTAGAGAGGGAACATAGTAAGCATGCTAGAGGGATATTACAGATTTAAGAAATCACAGTTAATGACATTGTACCTCTGCTACAATGGATCTTATTTTAAAACTAATTCTTCATTCAGTTTGTATCTTTCTGTAGGTTTCTGTAGGTATAAAAAACAGAACCATCAGTTTAACCCCTGACTTGGAATGATTTAGATTAGATTGCTGTAAGTCGTCAAGACCAACCTGCTCAAAACAGGTCCAACTGGGTTAGGTTGCTCAGAACAATCTGGCTTTGAACACCTCCAAGAGCAGAGACATCAAGACTGTCCTCTCAGGACAAGCTGTGCCATTATTTTGCCACCTTTCTGAGGAAAATTTTTCCTGATATCCATTAAAACTTCATTCATTGCAATTTCTGTCTACTGCCTATTATTCTATCAATGTGCACCTCTGTGAACAGTGTAAACCTGACTTCTCTATATCCTCCCATTAGCTAATGAGTAGCAAGACCAACAACATATCTTACCTAAATGACTCATGGATCTGCAGTGACAGGAAATAGTTCTTGCCAGTCTACAGAAACTTGTTGAATTGCCTGTGCCCTGCCATGTTGCCCATTCAGGTCACTCATAGTCACCCATGTGAGCCAGGGCCTACAATCAACTCCTTCATCTCTCTGCCAACTTCTCACAGACCACTGGAACAAAACCAAAAAAGTGTAGTGAAACTGAAATCACAGTCAGTGGGCCTTATGGACAGTGACCATTTTTTTCAAATTGAAACGTTTTAACCACAGCATTTTGGTGAACATTTATTGTTCTCTAGTCCTTGTGTTCCTCTACAAAATGACAGCAACTGTATAGCAAAACTTCAAAACTTTGTTCTCACAGTTATGCTAGAAATTAATCATCAACAACATCATTGTCATCTACAACTAACAACATTCCTATCCCAGAACCCAGCATTTCAGAGTGGTACAGAAAAAGTGTTTATCCACCTTTCTCCCTTTTTTGTATTGACATTCATGATTTTATCATGGGTAGCAACCAGCAGAAAATTATTTTGGCTTTTTACAGGCTTAAAAGAACAGCTTATCTTTTTAAACTCCATTGGGATCAAAACTTTTTTCTGTTCTTTATATAATTTTTAATGTTTCATTCTTTCTTTGTTTTACTAGGCAATTTTCGTTGGTGGTGGGGTTCTACATAACTCTTTTTTTTGTTGATGGAATCATGGCGTTTGGAAAAATTAGCCTAATATTCTTGAACAATTCCTGATTTTTCTCAGTACCTTTCTACTCAGAACACATATGCTTAATCAGTTATGCCAGCAAATGCTTTAAGCTTTGGAAAGCTGTCTCTATTAAAGGTCCAAATGGGGAGATTTTGGTCAATGCCCTATTTCATTTGTATAAAATAAATCCAAATTGACTGTGATCTCTGGTACGTCAACAATTGTGCTTTTTTGGGTTTGTAACTAACACTTTCTCATTCATCAGACTTAAGTCCACTATCAGATTACCTTGTACTGGATACAGGATTTACTATTTTGTAAAGAAAACATTGTTGTTATTTTTAGAAACACTAAGGAAATTTTTTTTTGGCTGCAGACATCAGCACCAAATGGCTCTCTGGTTGAAGTCATCCCTAATAAGTTTCTTGTTTGCCTTGTTTGACTGTTATTATTTCCCACATCCCCTATAAATTATTAACTGATGCTTAAAGAGTGGCCACTTTTATCTCCTAGAAATTGTTGCTGGGCTATGAAAGACCCTTATCTGTAACCTATCCTTTGCTTTAAATAACTGCAAAAACTGAGCTTTCAGGTTTAAGCAGTCTTAAAGATATATCTAGAGAGTATGAAGAGCTGGAGTAGAGAGAATGGCACATTAATAGAGACCCTTGGTCACAGCACAGCACCTACCTCTTAAACAGGAGGAGGTCCAGAGGCAACTTATCTCGGTAACTTGGACACTGCACAGGAGACAGTAGGTGTCAGTGCTATGACCTAGTTAGACCCAGACAAACATGGCTAAATTGCACCTGTGGCTTTCCTTTGCTCCCCCAGCACACATTCAGCCAGTTCAGGCGTCTCTGTATCCACCATCAACCAACTTTTCTGGCACTAGGAGCTCCAGGTTTAACATGGAAGAGTAAGCTCAGATATCTCTGAATCTATCAATGTGATCAAGACCAAAATCTTCCCTCAGTCTTCTGTTTTTCTCCATCCATGCTTCATCTGAACTCTTGGCTTTCAGGAGCAGGGAATGGCCAGAGATTGAACCAGAAATGAGAAAAGCTGACAGCACTAGCTGTCTCATCTTTTTTTCTTTTTACTTTCAAATGTAAGCTCTGTTTTAAATTAAGTGAAAATAGCCTGTAAAATTCTCTTCAATCTCATTTGCTCAAATGCAGGGTTTCCACATGAATAATTTACTGTGACACAAGTAAACAATGCCACATTTTTCAGGCACAATGATGCCCTTGCAATATTCATTCAGCCCAAGGTGCACTGGATTGCATGAAGTCTTATTCCCTCTTTTCTCTCTTTAAAGAATTCCATGAAAAAGAAACTCTACAACCACCTTTTCATTTAAGGGTCCAAGACAGGACTATTCAGGGAGCAGTTTTTTGCTGGCTGCCCAGCCAAGGAAAGGAAAGTGTCACATTTCAGCCTTCCTGCACTCATCCTTCCTTACTCTTTCTGTCCATAAAGACACCTGAACTAGCTCTAGACACTCCTGATCTAACACTGCAAACAAGGCAGCTTCATTAGCACAGTGTGCCACAAAATCTAGCTTCACCTGCCTCTAAGCAGACATATGGCTATACTTCTTGCTAGACCAAACTAGCTTGCTGTCTGCATCCAAAAATTTCTTTTGCTTTTTTTTTTTTTCCCCACCCAGTGTAACATTTTGGTGTAAATTAAGGGAGCATCCCACAGTTGCTCAAGAAAACCAACTTCCCACTTTTATACTTAGTGAGTTATGCTAAAAAGTCATGGACAGTTTTTAACCACCTGTTCATTTTGCTGTGCCATTTAAAAGCACTTTATACTATTTTTTTATTATTATTTTCAAAATAGAATTCAGAGTAGAATGAACTTCAAAAGCTGGAGGCTGAATTTGAAACCCACAAGCATTCAGTCTTGGGGTGTAAATAGGACTCCATCTCCACAAAAAAAAAAAAAAAAAAAAAAAAAAAAAAAAAGCATAAAGACACCCCCTGTTGCTACCAGCTCTCCTGATTCATCCAGCTTTCACAAATGTAAAGCTGGTATTCAAGTCCCAGCTTGGAACGAAGACACTGAACGCAAACCTCACCTTTCATTCCTGCAGAAGAAGTTTCAACCCCTCCTGTTTGCAGAGAAAAGTTTGAAAACATGACCTGACTGGGCTCAAGCAAGTTGTTGGGAGGGAGGAAGGAGCTGATGCATGATTTTTGTTACCCAGGGACTGCACAGCTGGGACATTAGCCAAAAGGGAGAATGACACTTTGGAGCCTCATTCATTATCACAACTGTGCTATTACTCTGGAAGATGGCACTCTTTGCTAGAATGGAGGCCAAGGCAAAATGTTTTGATTTTGAAGAGTGGTGTCAGTCAGATCACTGCTTCTCATAAAAAAACACCTTGGAGAAGGCTGCGATCAGTGTATCACAATCAGAAGTTCTCCAGTGCCTAGTTCCTCCTGGTTAATGACAATAAGCAATATTCCACCACCATATTTGCCCACATGTCACATTCTGAGGGATGCCTGGCTTCTTCTGCCCATCAGATTCAGTGGAGTTCCCTTCCTAAGGCAATAATGTTGACTGTGCTTAACTCAGTGTCATCATTTGCTTACGGATTTCCTCCATCAGTGGCCCCTAGTGAAATAACCCAAATGGCCCCTTCTGTTTATGTTGGCTACCTCTACACAGAGTTCAACCTCTTGACAAAACTCATATAAGAAAAAAAAAAAAACAACTAAACAACTGCTCTAGTTTTATAAGAACTGCCTAATTATAAAGCATAAAAGCAGTAATACTGTGATACTAAAGGGGCAATTGGATGGGTGTGATGGTATGTGGCACTGATGTATAATGGTGTATCAACTGACCCACACAAGCGTTATAACTGGCTAGGAAAAACTAGGGAGATGGAAAATGGGGTAGGCTTTTTTCTGATTGTGAAGAAAAGAAAAAAGGAAAAGGAAAAAGGAAAAGGAAAAGGAAAAGGAAAAGGAAAAGGAAAAGGAAAAGGAAAA
>JAHLSL010000062.1:5430297-5447719 GCA_025920805.1 Petroica traversi | reverse complement strand
AGGGGACGATTGGGGATACAAACAGGCCATATGGCTAACCCAGGACAGGCTGTAAATAGGTAACCCTCTCTTTCTCTTGTGGTGTGGAGTGCCCAGCAGCCTGTAGAAAGGGTTGCTTTGTGTTTGCCTGAGAGCTGTTCTCCTGCCCTGACAAATATGATGTTTGTGCAGTGTTCCAGTTTATAAACAAAATGTTCTATTCCATGTATAAAATGTGAAATGACTTACCATGAGAGTTTGATTAAAGTAGTTGAAAAGACCAAGAGTTGCGTGCATGGAGTTAATTTTTCTTTCATATCAAAGACCCTTTGGCTTGGGTTTTTTGTCAGATTGTAGAACAACTGTGCAGATAAATGACTTTGGTGTCTGCCTTGAACAGCACATGTGAAGTGAGAAGTGCTCAGAGGATTTTGGTCTGGAGACTTTTTTTTTCATGCCAAGTTGATGCAAGAACACCACAAAATAGTTTATGTAGCATTTGGGCTGGTATAGAGCCAGGTGGGGTGCTTGTCCAAAGACCTGAATGTTTGCAGCCATCCCAAAAAGCACATCTGTAGATCACTAAAATGCATCCTGTCTTGCCATATAGCTGTTGGATGCTGATCTGTACTGAGAATTTGCACGTGTGAGTAGTGATGACAGTGCTAGCATTAGGCACCTTATGAGCACGCAGCACTGCCTAGAACGTGTGCTCACCACAGCTCCCCATGGTGTGCCACGTGCCACGAATTTCCCACACTGAGCTCGCATTACCTCAAGAAATGATAACCACAGGGGTGCTTGGGGCTGGAAGAAATGAGCTCTGCCTCAGGGTATTGACATGAACTTTTGGCTGTCAATAATGGGCACTGTCTGGTCAGTTTGTTATAGTGAGCATTACACTAGAGGAGCTAGCAGAGGAGTTTAATATTTTCTTATCAGTTTATTAAGATTCCTTTGTCAAAACCCATTTAAAATAATTTTTTTTTCAGAATTGCATTTTCAAGTACAGTTTATTGTCTGCAAGCTGTCGCAAAGTAGCTATAATTAAAACGTGTAACTGTAGCCTGCACAGTTTATAAGAATAACAAAGTAAATTATACCCTTGTCTCTATACAGATTATACCTAATTGTTGAGTTTCAGATACGTGACTGGGAATAAAATGTGCCTTTTAGCTTTCTTTTAAGACAGTAAAACACTGGATTGCAATTCATTTCGTTCTTCTACTATGCTCATCTCTGTAGCACTTGAGTGTCTTGTGCTATTACTATCAAAGTAATCTCTGTTGCATGTTTGCTATTTCAGTTTCTTAGAGAGAGAAACAAGCAAGAGGAAAAGGTTTGAATTTCAACTCTATGAAATGTGAGAGTGTTTTTACAGATGCACGTGCATACAACCAATCTGATATATTTATATCTAAGTTTTTTTACCTAATGCTCACAACATGTCATTGGAAGTAGATACGTGTGGTTCAGTTCAACAAACTGATACCCTGAAAATTTGTTTCAGGTTCTCTTATACTTCAAACTTAGTCATCTTACATGGGAGTGTAGCCAAGAGGTCTCATTGCTACATGATGTACTATGAAATCAACACACAGTACAGACTAAACTAAAACTGGTGTTAGATAAACAGATCCAAGCATGGAGTAAGTCTGGACGACCTGAATGGATGTGTCATATATTGCTATGAGTTATTGATGACCTTTCATAATTCACAAGTGGCTCAGGTTCCCTCCACCACTTCTGAGATATGAGATCATTAAAAATGTGTGCAAATAAATAACACATCTTGAGTCAGCTCATTGTATTTCCTATTGCTCTCCCTTTCCCTCCATGTATGGTATGTATGCATATCATATTTATTTCAGAAACAGTGAAATTCCCACCAGCAGCTGTTGGGAAGAAAGTTATATAGTATAGTTATATCATTGGAGAGCTATATTTCATAGCTGTGAGGTTATAGTTATAAAATATAGCCATTTAATGTGTTAAGAAAAACTTCTGCAGTTATTTAAACCAATACGGTTATTGTATTTAAATTAACAAAACTTCAGAGTTTGGTTGCATCCACTGGATCAAATTTTACCCTAACTTACAAACTGAACTCATTGAAATCACAAATGGTGTCATCAGTCTTTAAAAACTGACTCTGCAAATCCTCTGGATATAGTGGAATCACATCAGGGATGAATTGGTCTAGCAACTAAGGTCTTTTGACCCTAAATGTGCTGTAGTCTCAGTTATTGTTTGCCAAGTCTTCTTTCTTTTTACTTGGAGTAATGGAACTCTCTCAGCCAGAAGTGAAAATGATCCCAAGCCCATTGAAGTGAAATCTTTCCATTGAATTCAGTAGGCTTTGGATCAGCTCCTAAGACAAGCTGCCATCTTGGAGAAAATCTATGTGAAAATTTTCCTTGATTTCACTATTAATGACCTGTGTCTTGAGACGACTTTACTTTTATATTTTTCCTATACAGTATTTAAATGCTGGTTTTCATTCCTCATTGTTCATGCATCTTTACGGTCAGTTCTCATCAGCGGCTTTCTTACTGAGCTAATAGGAAAAATATTGCAGTTTGTAATCTCCTCTTTCATCTTTGTGTTTATTATGTTTTGAGAATGTATGCAGTTCCATGGGTCAGTCATGCCTGTGAAACAAGTTTTGTCATATTATTCCTGCTTGTAGCCACGTAGCTCCTTATTTCAGTTTCTGATAGGCACCGCCTGGAGAAAGCTGTAGTAATTGAACCAATAACACATGTCTGTAGGGGAAGGAAGCTAATGCCTATAATCTTTGTTTTGATGCATGTATGGCCTTTTCCAGGTAGTTCATTGATTGCTTTTTTATTGGTTATTTCATTTATTGGTTATTTCAGCGCATGGCAGTAATCCAAGGTGCCAGTGGAAACTGCAGCTGTGTTCTTAATGAGGCTGGTGCCAGTTTAGGAAACCTCTGCATTAATCTGGTGCCTGTATCCACAAAACTTGGTTTTCAAACAGAAGAACCCTTAAATTACAGTATAAGTGCATGAATCTTATTTTGACTATTTGCTTTTTCTGATATTATTTGAAATGAGATTGTGCAATTAGGCAACTAAAGAAAAACTACAGGCATGGTAAGAATATATATCTAAGTGAATCTTCATTCTGATACCTTTAGCCATGCTGTATTGTCAGAGAGTCATAGAATGGTTTGGATTGGGAGAGACACTAAAGATCAACCCCACTGCTGTTGGCAGGGTCCCCTTCCAGTAGATCAGGTCTCTCAAAGCCCCATCCAGTCTGGCCTATGGTCCTTTGTAGTAGGTCTGAACAGGAACATCCTGCTCTGTCCACTGAACATCTTCTTGTGGATGTTTTTTTTTTTCACTGAAAAGCCATTTTCATAGTCCCAAGCATTCAGGGTGAGGAAGCCTAGAAGTAGAGAGTTGCTGCTAGTTTCTGTGCAGCCCAGCATATTTAGCACAACCAGTAGTGCTTTGCTGAAACCTGTAAAGGATTACTTAATTTACGTCAAGATAGCTGTTCATTGGAAACTCCTGGAGGAGAGTTTGGATGATAAAGAAGACAGAGAGAGAAAAAAAAAAAACCGAGAAAAAAAAAAAGAGGTGAATTCCAGCTAAGAGAGCATGGAGGATCTGGATTATGGTCCCCTCTCTGGAATGAAACAATGCTGGAATTTATAGCAACTATCCAAGATTATAGCTGAGGTAATTGAGATTATATCTGTTCAATCACTAAAGATTCACTTTCCTCATCTCCCAAAGTGATCAGAAAACCTGATATTTCCCAAAACTGCTACTGAAGTCACTGCTGCTGTTAGATTACACTGGCTACATTCTTCAAATTAAAGTGCCCTCACTTTAAATATGACTTTTTGGGGCCTTCCCAAAACATGAGTCATTTCTTCACAGACAATTTTTCAAAAATTGTTGCCTCTGTGTTAGCAGATGCCTGTCTTTCTGCTAAATAAGCCAAAGATTCAGTTAACTGCACTTACTGTGTTGAGTAAATCACCCTTTGGCCCCTGAAAGGAGCAACCTTTCCACTATAGCCATGAAGTAATTGATGGAGTAGCACAGGAAAGCTTACATTCTTGCTGTTTGGCAAAATCATAAAAAAAAGCATATTATTTCTTAATGGACTTAGGAGAGATGAGTAATTTAAATCTGGTAAACATATGAGAGCAGCAGTCACCTTTTCCTTGGATATTAGAAGAAAACATTGCTTTAAAAACTCATCTAAATATCCTTCTATGTGAACTGAGAAATTATTTCTAGTCCATCTAAGAACCTGGGACAAATTTTTTTGTTCAAGCTAACCATATGCAGTACAACCCAGAGGGGTCCTGGTCAAACTTCCACCAGCAGAAAACAGCATGGAATTTCCCCATTGACTCTAATGGGGTTTTTTGTGTTGCTCAGTGCTGATATGAGAATAATGGGCAGGCTGGCAACCAAAATCTTCTCTGATTCATTGCAACAAGGACAGGCTTACTCATTGTAGGAGTACACAGATGATTGGTTTCTACAAAATTTGATGAAAAACTGAAAAATTTGCCCATGACCTCTTTAATGTGAATGGGGAAATTCACCTGTAGTGCTGAGTTCAGTCCTGGGCTCCTAAGAATGAGAGACATGGACATACTGGAGCCTCTCCAAAAATGAATCACAAAACTGTTTAAGAGACCGGAGCACCTCTCCTGTGAGAAGAGGCTGGGAGACTTGAGAAGAGGAGAGGAGAGGAGAGGAGAGGAGAGGAGAGGAGAGGAGAGGAGAAGAAGAGCTCAGAGGAGACCTTATCAGTGTATATAACTACTTGGAAGGTAAAGAGGACCACAACCTGGCTCTTTCTAGTGGTGCCTAGAGACAGTACCAGAGGCAATGGGCTCAAACTAAAACACGAAGTTCTCTCTGAACATCAGAAAGCAGGTGTGTTTACCGTGAGGGTGAACAATCACTGGCTCAGGTTGTGCAGGGAGGTTGTGGATTGTCCCTCCTGGGAGGTAGCAAGAAACTGACTGGACACGGTCCTGGCCAGCTTGCTGTAGGTAGCCCTTCTTTACCAGGCTCTAAAGGTCCCTTCCAACTTCAAACATTCTGTGATTCTGTGGTGAGTAGAAGAGAATTAAGATTGCAGCTGAGAAGAGCAGATGTAACCTCAACAAGAGATTGTGCAATTGATTGTGACTTCAAATCATAATGGGACAGGTAATAAAATATACAGTAAGGGTGAAGGGTAAGGAAATCTAACCAAGAGTGCTCAGAAACTGTTATATTCAGTAGGTGGTTTTTATTGGTACTAGTGTGGAATAAGTGCAAACTGGTGAACTTGTGTGTGTCCTGTGAATTAGTCATTGAAGTTAAAAAAAAATGAAATATTTCCCTCCTTTTCTGTTTTAATTTCTGAGGAGAAATGGTTCCCTTCTACATCAATAAGGTAAATAAACCCCTCATCCTTAACTGTTAAAGAATGCAAGATTAAAAGCCTAGGAAAAAAATCCACTATGAATGATGAACAGGCACACAATTAGTGGCCATTCAAGACCAAGGCAATTAATACCTTTTTAAAGTGCATTTCTAAAAAAATAAAGTGTTGGTAATTTTGCAGAATTCCATCATATGGTTACTTTAAGGTTAAGACAAACAGGTTAATAAATATGAACTAGGTCTTGGCAAGCTAAAGGACTTAGCAGAGCATGTGCATTTACTTTTTAAAAACCTGAAAGCACTGAGAAATGGCTGTATAGAAAAGAGAAGAACACTAGTAATCCTCAAAAAAAGAGAATATTTTTAGTAATTATCATTTTTCAAAGTGCTTTAATGTAAAACTCAACATCTGATAAGGATAATAATCTTTGAATATCTAGAAGACAGTAAAATTATGATCAATAACCTGCACTGTTTTGTCAAGACTAAATGTTGCCAGACAAACCATTTTTATAGCCTAGACTAATTAGTGGATGAAGAAAATGAGGTAAATGTTATACTGAAGGTCAGAGTCTCAGCTGGAAAAAGGAAATATAACCATATTGACTTCATCATACTTATTAAAGCAAGCTGAAGAACAGCATTTATACTTCAGAACTGCATTTCCCTAAGTCTAATAAAGTTTTACCCAAAAAATGGAATCAAATTTTTAAAAAACATTTCACATAACATTTCTCATAAAATATGAAATCTGACTAAATGTCCACAAAACTGAGCAAGTTGGAATGCCTCTAGGTGTTGCAAAGATTGTTTCTAAAATGTGTCTTAATTACTGGCTTTGTTAATAATCCAGAAAAGGTCCAAATTTTATTAATGAAGCTTTGTATATGCTGTAAACATTTGAGAAAAAAGAACAACAAAAAATACATTGAGCTAGGGAGAAAAGCTGGGTAATAATACAAATACAATATTTTTAAGGAAAGAAATTTAAAAATACTGATATTCAGAAAGAAGAAGAAACATGTCAGCAGTAGTCCATTTTTACTGCCTAAAAATCTAAGCCCAGTTTTGGTTTGTGTGTTTTGACATAAATTCTGTGTCTTCTGTGTATGTGTTTTCATTTGATTTAAATAAGTTCAGTGGAAAGGATTTCCATTCTTTTCCTTATATCATTATCTACTAAAAGAATTACTTGGTGTTGACATTACATAGTTGCTGACATACTTATTAATATCCGTAAGTAGAAGTATTTTGGTACATGGAATAATAAAGAACAGTCTTTTACTACAAGAGAAGAGGCAAGATTTAGATGTGGATAATCAAACAGAAAATGAAAGAACAGTGACACAATACTGGCCAGCCTGAAAAACAATGATTTTGGTGGAAGTGATGTGGATCTGTCCCTTATTAACTCCATCTTGAGGATATGCCTCTGCTCTCAGATCATTTTTGGTCAGACTTTACTCCCAAGATGAGATTTTCCAACCATGCACTGCACAAGCACTCAGCCATATCTTGGATATTACTTCTGCCCAAGGTCTGGAGCTCTATGGAGGAAAATCCAAGTACAGTCAGATCATATTGAGATGATGCAATCACACAAACTAAATCAGTTTACAAAGCTGCTTAGGATCAGGACAATTTAGTTATATTGGGTTGCTTGAGGTCTTAATAGCACTTTGTGCAAGTCCACAAAATAATACAGGTGGAAAGGGTACGGACTGTGCCATCCCTAATATTTCAGAGCTCTCTTGGTTTCTCATGTAGATGGAATGTTAGATTCCCAGGTGCTCCCACAGAAGCAATGCTTTTTGATATACAAAGTAGTTACTTTTTTGGCAGCAACAATAGGAACATCAGAAGACAGAATTGCTGCCATTGTGTTGCAGGCATAGCTAAGCATAAACAAAGAAGGAAGGGCCAGCCTCATCTGCCTGGATGTTTGTGAGAAAATAATCAGAAATATTTGCTACTGGGAACTCATGTGTTCAGAGCTGTAAAGGTTATGTGCAGTACTACTGTTCACATGCTACGGTTTGTAGTGAGAATGTGGGGCAATTATGAAAGTGAAATTTGCTTTTTCTGCAATGTGTGCAACATTTATTTAAAGTGAATTGTTCCAGAGAACATATTTGCCAAGAAACTCTTTCAGGAGATAATTTAAGGAAAATGAGCACCAAAGAATGGAAATTATGGGATTGAATTCGCTTAATTCAAATGGAAAATGTCTTCATGGTTTTTACCCAGCAGGTAATGCATATGTTTATTGCATTATAGAAATTACAGAGCTAGTTAAATTATTTCACTATTTTTGACATTTTGAAGATCTTTCCACTCCTTATGATCTGAAATTGATACTTTTTCTGCTTATTTTTACAATGTATTTCCAGACGGTTTTGCCAGCATTTTTATGATATAATTTTAGAAAATTAATGTTTACTAACAATCTATTTTCTTCCTGAAAGTAGGGAAAATAATGAAAGCAGCAATGTTCAAATATATTTTAAAAATATTGACATATGCATTTGCCAAAATTTTAGTAGGAAGTGCTGATACTGCTTGAAACATTCTCCTTGTAAAAGTATAGACCATTTTTTTTCAACAACATAATGGCACAGGATTTGCTGAGAGCTATCATAAATCATAGAATTGTGGAAAAATTCAGGCTGGATCTCTGGCGGTCTTGTAGTCCAGCCTTCAGCAGAAAGCAAGGCTAGCTTTGAAGTTAGATCAGGTTGCTCAGTCTTGTCCAGTTGCATTTTGAGTACCTCTAGGGATGGAGATGTCACGATTTCTGTGGGCAGCTTGTGCCAGTGCTCAACCACCATCGCCATAAAAATTTTTCCTTACTTTTGATCAGAGCCCAAATTGGGACACACTATTCCAGATGTATCTCCACAGGTCCTGAGGAGAGAGGAATAACCGCTTTCCTCAGCACCCTGCCCACACTTCTGCTAATACAGCTCAGAATGTGCACAGCTCTCATTCCCACAGCCAGGATCAGCAAGATTCATATCCACCAAGCAGTGTCCCAGCTGGCTGACCCAGTCTGAGCTGAACACGGTGGGTAGATCCTGTCCAGGTGAAGGACTTTGCATTTGTCTTTATAGCATTTAATGAAGTTCCTTCTGACCCATTTCTCCAGTTTGTCTGAGTCATTGGATGACATCCAGTGTATCAGCCACTCCTCCCAGTTTGGTGTCACCAAGAGACTCACTGAGGGCTCGTTGCATTTCCCTGTCCAGGTTATTGGTGAGTTCAACATTTGTTAGTCCATGCTGGCTGTTCACAGTTGCTGTCTTTCCTTTCACTTGCAGTGAAATCACCTGTATAAAGACTTGTTCCTTAATTTTTCCAAGAACTGAGGAAAGAGTGACTATCTTTTAGCTGCCTGGATCCTCTTTGTCACTGCTTTAAAAAATACTTTTTTCTCTTACTGCAGACCCAAACCGGCAGTGTCCCGCAAGGACATCTCTTCTCCATGGAGATATTTGGGAAGAGGCATCACATATTATGTAAATAATCAAGTCAGTCCTCTCCAAAATAAAAATATTCTGTTTCCTTGGGGGAGCAGGAACTTCATGGGGCACAGCTCTTCAATGTCCTCAGACATGTCAGTGTTGTCTATTAATCATGGGTCTTTCCTTTTCCTGATGCAGGCTGCTCTGGCTGCGTGCAAATGTGTTCAGGTGTAGGCACAGGGTGAGTTTTGGAGTTGTTTATGAGAGCCTACACACGTCTGGCACCTTTGCACAGGACAAAGACCTTGTTCACTGAAGCAGACTGTGTAGAGGAAGGACCAAACATTCCTTCTAGGTCTGCTGATCCATGCCCCAAGCATGACTATCCCTCAGCACTTCATGAAAGCTTCAAGTCTAGGCCACATTTGAAGAAATACCCAGTGAGGAAGACAGAAACTATGAGGGTGATGGGCTCCCACCCACTGTGAGGGGTGGGGGGGGTGAGGTGGAACTGGCAGTTTCTCATTCCTCAACAGTCCAGGGGGATGTGATGGGCTTGCTGTGGAGTAGAAGAAAAGGTTGTAGGATTAGTCAGGCTTTGCTTGTTCCATGTGCTCACTGCGAAAGAAATGCTAAAATAACAACTAATGGGTCTGGTAAAAGAAAACATGTTGTTTGCTTTCTCAGAGACTCTAGGTGACTTTAGGCAAAATCCGTGGAGAGGGGTTAGCAATCAGGCTATAAAAATGTTACAGTTCCAGCTTTATTCCGTGTTTCATTATGGCTGAACACACTCTCATAGCCCATCTCAGCCAGTTTGATCCATACACTGTTCAGATAACAAATATTTTATCTTCCAAAATCCGAATTACAGCAACTCTTTTCATCAAACAATCATTCAGAAATGAAGGGGACTTTCACTTCAGAGGGGTGTTTCTGTGCCATGACATCCTGTCTGGGCTCTGGGAACGCCTGTTTCTCTGTGAAAATGAAGGTGGATGAGTGCTTGCTCCAAACACGCTGCTGACAGCAGGGCTCAGCCTAGCAACTCCCAATGGAGCCTGAGTAGAAAGTGGCATTACCTCATATGTCACTGTGATATTTTAAAAGGTTGCATAATTACTTTGACTGTTGCACTCGGACTGGGTGACAAGACTATGAAAACAAATATGTTCCAGAAACTCTGGAATTTTTTTTTCTTTTTAAAAATTTCTTCTCCCCCTTGTAGTCTGTGGGTGCACAGAAGCCCAAATGGTTATACTGGGAAGGAAAGTCATCAGGGAAGGAAGAAATAGGTGATTCCGGACCCACTCTTTCGCCTGCTGCTCAAAGCTCAAGGGAAGGGCATACAGCCACCTGATTTCCATAGCCATGATGGGCCTCACTGATGGTGCCTAGCACATTGCAGAGGGTGTTTTGGCACAAGACAGCCATCTCCCAGCTGTGGTGCCACTGAAAAAAAGACCAAGCCTTACCCCAAAACACTGTGCACCTGAGGCGTGTCACGGCAAGAGAGGGCAGCAAACCATGCTAGGAGCACCTTTGTCCTTTTTGAGGCAATGCCTACTAATATTTCCTTGAGAAGGCACTTCTTGGAGTGTAATGATGCCTATCCTGCCCCTGAGGATTGCAGGCTGTGTTTGGAGGGATACAAGGAACTGGTCTTACCTGACCTCCAAAAGCTTGGTACCTGCCTGGGACATGTAGCAGCCTCACTGAGCCATGGCCCCTAAATTAAAATACAATGAGATTGCCCTATGAAATGTAAAATCATTCAGTGCAAAGCAGATGTCCTTGGCTTTGAAGGGAATAGGGAGAAAAATAAGGTTTTTGTTACTTTCATAATAGGTGTTTACATTCAGCCTTTAGACCACGACCTGCGTTATCTGATCCAGACTAATCTTCTGCTGGTGTGCTCATCTTAACCAGAACCATGGTTAAGATGAGCACACACTGAAGCATGTGAGGATCTACTGAGTGGTCTCAGCTTTTGCACAGAGTTTGTAGACCAGAGATGAAAAATGTGTTTTAAGAAAGGCATTTCTCACAGGCACATAGAAAGCTCTTTAAGTGTGGACTGAACTCCACACAGAAAAGAGACCACATTAAAAAGGCATTTAAACCCCTGAAAGTCCTTTTGACTTCTGACTTCAAAAGAGTTCCCTCACAGAACGTTACCCGCAGTAGCTGCCTCCTGATCATATGGTCAGGCATAAGGGAAATTCAGCTGATTTCTCACTCAGCTACACAATGAAGCATGTTAAAAAACATGAAATTGGAAAATTATGTTGGGTTTTTAATCTTTTTATGCCAAACAAATGGACTCTTTATTTTCCACTCTATCTACTAGAAATGTAGACAGGGATATATGAAATTAATTTGGAAGCTAGATGTTAGTAAGGTTAAGTTTTAATTTTTTTTTCCAGGGATGGGGTGAGCAGGGCCTCCTTGGTACCTTATCCAAAGTAAAATGACAACTACTTCTGAGATAATTTGGAAAAAAAATCTCTGTTTTACCCAGACATCTAAATAAAGTGGAAAGGGGTCAAATGAGGGCAGCAAGGATATATTGGGTAAATAAGCAAGTTATAAGTTTGTTGCTGATCTGCAAAGCAATTGAAATAAATAACCAAAATGCAGATCATGTTCTACTCTCCCAACATCAGGATTTTTAATTTGCCAAAGTGAAAAGAGGTTAAAAAAAACCCCTAAACTTTGGGGTAAAAAGTCACTGAAAGTTTGTTGCTTGGAGTTCTGAGGTAAAAGCCAAGAAAATTAAATCCTTAATTCATAAAGCTGGCAGCAGCTTGTACATCTCTTTGACTGGAAAGGAACCCCTGGTTACTCCTCTGCCCATGTTGCAAGGAGTGTAGGATGTGCTGCTGCAGGCAGCTCTGCCAGCTCTGCTCCTGGCCTCATCCTCACCTCCTGGCAGTGCTCTCCTCCTTGGAGCATCCTGAGCCTTACACATGGGGTACTGGCAGAGCACCAGGGAAAACTGAGAGGGACCAACAACTGGCTAAGTGATCACTGTCCTCTGAAGGGGCAGAAGGCTTTAGCTCATGCCAGTCCTTTTAATCAGAAAGGACACTTAACTTGCAGACTCTGCAGCACCATCCACAAGGATCCAGGAGAGCAGAAACACACCAGCACTTACTTGTGGCCAGTGGAGTTTTCTGGAATGTGAGTGCAGCTTCTTTACCACAGGAAGAAACCAAACCTACATCTTCCTTTTTTTAGCTGAGGATATTAATTTTGTGTTATTGGATGGAAAGTTAACTACCACCAATTTTATTTATATGACCTTTATTTACATGACCTTGATTGTAAGTACCTAGAAAGTTAAATATTTCAAAATGTGAAGGGCTTATGTTAAGAAAGTGTCTAAACAAACTGTTTCTGATAGATTAAAACCCTTCCATCCCACTCCCCCCTCCCCCCAAGTCTTCATTTGTTTTGGCAAAACTAGTTTATTGAATTTGTTCAAACTTCAGACAATGATCAGCCAACCTGAAATGTGTTTTGTGACTAATGATTTACCAAAAAATATACTGTCTTCTTCCCAGGAGGCATATCAATCATTTGGAAGTTCATGGTAAATTTTCCTTTATTCCTTTCTCTCCTTTACAATGGATTTGAGCTTCCCCAGGAGACAGGTTGCTCCCTTCTGCATTGCCTGCCATTTGGCCTTTCAAAGAGGGAGATTGCTAGCCTCCTGCTCTGGATAGGATCAGAAGACCATCTTTTTTGCTCTGTCTCCTGCAGAGAAGGGGACTGCTGTCAGCACTGGGGGGGACTGTGAGTGCAGTCAAAGGGAACCTGAAATCATGAGGGCTGCAAAACCAGTGTCAGGTTGGTGTCTTGCCTGATTTTCCATGCTGTGTTTGGGCTCATTTGAATACAGGAAAAGGGGATTTTGTTGCCTCTGATTTGCACTATCCTCAAGCATGCTAGGCAGCTGACAGAATCAATTTGGATCAATGGCTCCTTGCCATGGAGGTTTTAGGGGATGAGCTGAGAAAATACAAAATGAAGTTGCTTAAGACTCAGTCCTTTTTGGTAGTCCTCTAAAAGTGCCCAACAGTTTGCTTAAATTAACCCCTCTGGGTGCCACTGCAAACTTTCAGTGTTGTCACAGTGGTGATGTAACTGTAGGAGGATATTTTTCCAGGAGAATTTGCAATGAAGGAGAATTCAAGACAGCACAATGGTGAAAAGTTTCCTAGCTCTCTTCCCTTACAGCTGAAGTGGAGCCCAGCCCAGGCAAGGGGCTAAGAGAGGGAGGACAGCCTAAGCACAACATGGAGCACATGGGGTGCTGGGGAGAACACCATCTCCTGATGTGGTTGCTTTCCCATGTCCCATGTAACACGAGGTCAGGGATCTTGCCAGTCACATGCTGAGCACCATATGTGAGCCCAGTTACACTCACTCAGAGTCATTCAGATGTTGATTGCAGAAAGCCTCCCGGGAAAGCGGGTGGTTATCTTTAAAATGATCTTCATCCAGCAGAGCAAGGCTTTGGTTCAGTTTTGCTAGTGTGGAACACTCCCATAAATTTGAATCATATCAGGATTTGATTGGAAGTTTAAATATATGTTGTGAACATTCAAGTCCTGTGCAAACAAAGACCAGACAGGGGCCAAGAGAAGCTGACGCATGAGCAACCATGTTGTTCCCTCTCCGGTCCAAGAACTGGATTCCTTCACAAAACCGTCTGTGTTGCAGTGATAAAAAGATGAATTTTTGACATAGTTAAATAGATAACACCCTGATGCCATAGTAAACAAAAGTGAATTAATGGTTATGAGGAGACTCTTTGACGTGGTTGCTTGCAACAGCAGTGAGTTGGACATGGTGCCCCAGAGGGCACCTTCCAGCTTAATTTTATTGTATGCTGGTACAGATCCATGAGGAGGTATTCACAGGGATTTGGGTTACTATTTTGTTTATAGAAAATCTCTTGCTGTATAATGCACTCAGTGTGTTGGAACGACGCTTGAAAAAACAGATCTGGGTCATAGTATCTCTCTCTTTTCCAACAGACCGAATTGTCGTGCCCCTCTTCAAATGGACTGGATCAACAATCCCCTCCAAAGTCAGGGCAGATACTTGTGGAATGAGCAGTACTGAGTGCCCTGCCTTTCACTCCCCTGAGACAACATGAAACAGTGCCACAGCTCAGAGGTGGTGATGGAGTAGCCACTCATTGTGGTGCCCTCACTTACTGAGACCAAGGGCCCACCAGAAAAGTCATACTGGTGTTCAGTGGGATGCAAGAGACTGAAAACTGATGAGGCTTTGAGTCTATGCTGGCTGTTTAGTTCATACAATATTAATTAAAAACTCAGATAGGATAGTTTGTCAGTGTAAGTCTAGTTTAAAAATTGAAATAAATGGAATGTCTGCGAATTGGCTTCTCAGACTTTTACAGCAGTGACCAGAGTCCTTGTCCCTCCTGCAGGGTAGCTGGTTCTTATAACTATGAACTTGATTTGTTAGCATGTCTGCTATCAAAAAGTCTGTTTCTTATTTTTGTTGAGTTATTCCTTAAATGTATCTTTTTTTTGGCTACTTACATTCTCGTTTCTGCACAGCAGCAGCCAAGCAGGGGCCCAATTCCTGGCCCTCAGATTTATTCCCATTGCTTTGATGGGTTGAGTCTGGTGCAGCTTGTATCACAGAACACCTGGATGGACTGATTGCAGATATTCGCTGGCACTGTAGTCTCAGCTGTGGAAACAATTTTGCTGGCAGTGGAAGCCCAGTTTTTCTGGGGAAGGGCCCATATTTTTAGTTTGAAATGTGTGAAGCCTCATCAGAGCTCTGCTATCAGACCTGCTGGAACATTTTCCCCTCTCTATTTTGGTCCACCTTCTCTCATCCATCCAGATCTTACTTCTGCTTCTTTTCAAAGTCCCTAATATATGTTTTCTGGCTTCTTTTGCTGTAATCTCTCCCCTCATTTTTTCTTCACTGATTTGTTCTTCACTTTTTCTCAACTGTCTCCTCCATTTTCTCTGCCCTTCCTCTTACCTTCTCAGGACACTCCTGTTTCTCTCCTCACATCCGTATTTTCATCTTTTCACCAAAAGCTCCATGAATTATAACTCCAGTAATGGAGCAAATTCCTTGAAAAGGCCACTCTCTCAGACCTCAGAGCAGCAGTGAGATGCAGGTCCAGATGGCATCACTGTTGTTAGTATTTTATTAACAAGTAATGCTGGGGACCTCTGGTGCCAAGCATTGTGTAGCTGGGCAGGAGAACACAGCACTTGTGCCACAAGTCCTCATGTCCTCCTCAGGTGTCCACACCTTACACATCAGCTACTGGGGCATATGGAAAACAAGGATAAATTTACTAAACTGTTTTGGCACATAAAGTTTGAGAACACATTTTTTCTCTCCACTCTGATATCCTTATCCATGTTAACTGTCTTAGTTCCATTAAACATATTGATTTAATGGGGTATAGAATGACATCCATGTAGAAAACATAGAAAAACTTGCTCTTGATGATCAAGTCAAGACCACTCAGAGAGTTCAAGACTGTCCATTTCTCTCCACAATGTCATGGCAGGGAATTAAAACTCACCAAATTTAAGGCAAGGGGAGAGAAGAGTGGAAGGAAAAATAAGGAAACTTTGGTCTGTGCTCACCACCTGACTCTGGCTCAAGGACCTGGACTGAAAAGCCTGTTTTCCTGAGGAGTGGCTAAGGCTGAAAGATGCAGCAAGGTCTTTGTATTCTGTTATATTCCAGTACAGTGCTCACAAAATGCTGTGTCAGCTTCACAGGTGTATTGGGACAGAAGACTGTATAGATCTAAGCATGAAAGTAATGATTTGCATTCTTCCCTTTTGTGTTGCTCATGTTTAGACTTAAAGTTAGAAGTCATCTCCTGGTCAGTAGGTTTTGATGTGCCACAGGTTTTTCTATCAATATATAGTTGTAGTGTTTCTATTACTTGGAGGTCAGTTGGCCAAGGCATAAGCAGACCTGATAAGTTTGAGAGCAGTGAATGGTTATTTTGATAATATTTAACTTGCCTAATACTTAATATGCACTGATATTGTACTTAGGAGTGGAGCAGGGCAGTGTGATCTCCTTTAGCTATCAATTCAGGATGCCTGCAGAACCAGGAAGGCTGTGTATCAGTTTACACTCAGCTTGGTAATCTTGCATGGGGCCTGTTTGCGTCTCTTGTGCTGAAGGCTGAATGCAAAATGAACATTGTTAGCCAAGAAAGCAAATAAAGGGAACTATTTCCCAAGGCATTTTACTCTGTTTATTTAACGCCTCTGAACAAACCCCTTTCCACATCCTCTGAACCTACTGGCCACTTCAGATAGCTTCATTTCCTGCTGGGTGAGTTTTTTCTAAAATGTTTATTCAGCTCCAGGAAATGATGACTTCCTGAATATTCTGAAACTTCATATTTTTGTTGTATCTGTGTTTATTTAATAGTTTTACTTATTGTGCAAATGTGCAAGGCACAGAAACACCTCTTGAATTGTAACCATGAGGATGGAGTGAAAGTAGAAATAGTACAACACAAAACACTTAAAGTGAAACTAAATCTGGTTTTGCTAATTTATACACAAGTGTATTTCCATTAGTATGAGCTGTTACTCCTTATTTATACTGGCCTTAATGAGTTCAGAAGTAGGTTTTTAAATTTATCCTGCTCTAAGGAAAAGTGCCTAAAAATTCAAGTTAGTGAAGGAGAATTAATTAAGTTAAAGATTTTGTATTTCACAGTTTACATTAATGTCTTTTAGTTTTATTTAAGCAGCAAACCAACAGAAGGGACTATATGTTTTTTTCACCCTACAGTGGGACTGAAAATAAGCAATGCTTATTTTGTGAGGTTGAAGTTAACCTGCTGCCAGCACTCCAGCCTGACATGAATGTCACTACAGAGTGAAATTTGTGCACATTCTTAATGAAAAAGCCATAATACTTTATGCACAAGGATGGGAACCAAAAGTAACTGCTCTGAAATGAAAAGAGCTTCTTTAAAGTAAATTAACTGAGGTTGGTCCCAGAGGAAATTCAGGAATTGCATAGCCTTGCCATTTACCCTGGACTGAGCTGCATGTCCCACTCATGCTTTCCTCTTCTCCCTTTGTGCCTACTTGTTCTTAACCTCCTTCTGCTGTCACTACTGGCTGTGACTTCCTCAGTTTTTTTACAGGCTGAATAAACAGTTCACATCTCCACTGAGTCTGAAGAGAAATGCAATGTGAGTATGATGCTTGCCCCAATCTTACCTGGAACTTCCACCCTTACAAAACCCATGTCCTTCATTGTGTGTCCATTTGGTAAGATTTTGAAGGAAGAAGAGACTGAGCATTAGACTTTCCCTTTCTTAAACAACCTTGAATCCTTGCTCAGGAAACCAGCCTCTTCCTCTGCTGAGGGTTCTTTTTTGCCACTCCTATACTGTCTGTGATGAGAAGACTGCTCATTTTCCCTTATTTTTAAATATTCTTTTTGAAGTTTCCTTCCTTCCTTCCTTCCTTCCTTCCTTCCTTCCTTCCTTCCTTC
>JAHLSL010000062.1:5414380-5430287 GCA_025920805.1 Petroica traversi | reverse complement strand
TCCTTCCTTCCTTCCTTCCTTCCTTCCTTCCTTCCTTCCTTCCTTCCCTCTCTCCCTCCCTTCCTCCCTCCCTCCCTTCTCTCTCTCCCTCCCTCCCTCATCCACCCAGTTCAGGTGGATAGATGCTGCTGCTGATGTCTCTATGACCAGGTCACTGCCAGAGACAGAACCTTTGTAGCACCAGAGCGGGGTCTGCTTTCAGACAACCCCTTGTGATGCAATGTGACACCACTGTGCCCTGTCTGACAGGAGTGCTAAATACTTGATATCCACATTGTTGAGCTGAGGGTGCCATTCCCAACATGTTGCTCCCTCCCTGAGATCATGTTGTGCAACTTTACCACCAGGATGCAGGGCCACAGATATTTGATTTTAAAGCAGGCTTTGGCTGTTTTTACTTAATCTCTGATTAATTCACCTAATTCCTTGTGTAACCTGCTTTCTCCTTTTGCAGGGGGATAATTCCCTCTCTTCCTCCTGTTTAAAATGGCTGGACAGAGCTCCAACATTTTTGTCTTTTTCCTTCCAGGAGTGTTTTTCTTACTACTTTTTCTGCTCTGCCATAGATACCAGACCATCAGCTCCATCAGTGGCTTCCCCAGTTTGCATCCTTTTGAGAGATGTGTTACATTTTAGCTCTCTTTAGGCTTGGTGATGATTTCAGAGGTTATAGTGGACTCATGGAGAGTTCTTTTTTCTCCTCCAGAAGTTTTTGCTACTTGGCCTCTATTATCACTTCAGCTGCTGGAAATCATTTGCAGTAACATGTTTAAACCTGAAATTTTATGAGAAAAATCTACCCCAGGCTACAGTTGCATTTGTAAAGTAAGCTGCTAGGTGACAGGAAAGCAAGTGAATCACACAAATAAATAGGTTTAAATTAACTCCAGGTCCTATACTAATGCATGATGACATTTACAGCTGCCTTGGCTTACCCTGCCATCTTCTGGTGATACCTGCTGCAAGATCAAAAGTTAGAGGTGAAATGAGATGAAATAGTTTATTACTAAAAACACAAGAGTTGGCTCCACTCCAACAGAACAGTTTCCTTAAATAACTATTTTTAATACACATCATCATATAAGACTCCTGCAATAAATGTTAGTATTTTACATTTTGATTTAACTTCTTTCAATAATGTATTTATTTTACTGGATGATATTTCACTAGGCTAGAGAATCCTTTCTGGCCTGACAGTGCCTGACCTGGCAAAGGCAGATTTAAAAAAATGCACCCCACATTTCTCTCTCATTATAAAGCAGGCAAAGATACTGAGGCAGACAGGGCCAAGTATTTAAGACTGTAACTACTTGGTCTCCAAGTCTTTAGATGCTCAGTTGCAAACTGCTTCTCAGCCATCCAAAACCAAACCATTTGACACTTCCTCCAAAAAAACCACCAATCTAGCTCCAATTCTCTCACTGTGTCTCCCAGCCTGATATCTTAAATTGTTTTCTTTTTGGATGGTTGCATTGGGTTAGCATGTCAAGGTTTGGGTAGCAAGGGGTTTGGGTAGAGGGGTGGCTTCTCTGAGAAGCTGCCACAAATTTCCCGTGTCGAACAGAGCCAATGCCACATAACTCCAAGATGGACCCACGACTGGCCACTGGTCAAAGCTGAGACCAGCAGGGACATTGGATTCTCTGGGATAGCAGCGTTCACAAGGGGAATTATTACTGTGCAAGACCAATCGCAGTGGGAGAAAGGAGAGTGAGAGAAGCAGCTCTGCAGACATAAAGTGGAGAAGGAGAATCAAGAGGTTCTCCAGGTACCAGAGCTGAGATCCCCTGCAGCCCTGGTGCAGCCCATGGTGAGAAGAGTGTTCCCCACAGCCCATGGGAGTCCAAGGGGTGCAGAGATGCTCCTGCAGCCATGGAAAACCCTATGGCAGGGCAGTGGGATGTCCAAAGGGGGCTGTGGGAAGGCCCCTGGAAGGACTTGCAAGCCCATGGGGGACCCGTGCTGGGGCCGTCGGCTCCTGGAGGACTGCACCCTGTAGAAGGGACCTACGCTGGAGCAGCTATGAGGTGCAGCCTGTGGGAAAGACTCATCTCGGGGAAGTTAATGAAGGACTGTCTCCTGTAGGAGAGACACACTGGGGTGAACCCTGCTGTAGCACGGCCAGAAGGTGAGGAGTCTTCCCCATGAGGAGCAAGGAGCAGTGGAGACAAGTTGTGAGGAACTGACCAGAACCCCCATTCTTCAAGTTCCTGTGCTGCTGGATGGCAGAGGGTAGAGAATTCGGGAGTGAAGCTGAGCTCGGGAAGAAGGGAGAGGTGGTAGGAAAGTGTTTGAAGATTTTTTTTTTTTTCCAAATTACCCTCTTCTGATTGCTGAAAAATTCAATTAATTTTCCCTAAGTGGAGTCTGGTTTGCCTGTGATGATAATTGGTGACCTCTCCCCATCCATTACTCATGAACCTTTTGTTGCATTTCCTCTCCCCTGCCCAGCTGAGGAGGGGGAGCAATAGGTTAGCTTTGGTGGGCCCCAGGCAGCCAGCCACAATCAATCCACCACATTGGTTTTCCTGTTTTTCTCCATTTCTCTTTGTACCCTGTCCAGAATCAGTTTGTTTTTCTGCTTGGTTTTGCTCTTTGACCAGCTCCCAACACTCCTTCTTCACAAAGTTCTCAGCTCTGGCCATCCCTTAAGGCTGGAATTGAGTTTTAATTTTTTTTTTTTTTAAAGTGCTGCTGGTTTGGAAAGTGCCCTCCTTACCCAGAGAATAATTTGGACTTTTTAGTGGAAAACCAAGAAGTATTCCATGTTTGGCAACAAAGGGATTAGTCATGTCTCAAAACTACAGGCCATTCTTTAATTCTCACCAAAAATGTTAAATTTTTTTGTCTGAAAGTGTTTAGTTGCCATAAACAGAGGGTTGGGTGTTTTTTGGCCTTTCCACAAAATGTAGAAAATTTTCATGGAAAGCAGCTGTTGTGGGTCAAAAAAAAAAATAAAATCAGAGTAATCATAAAAAATTACTCTTTTTACTGTTCAGTAGAAAAGTTTGGATGGAAAATTTTGACTAGCCTTACTTTAGGACTTTTTATGGTGCTGTGTTGTGAAAGGATTAGACAGGGGCTGTATCAGGCTGCTTCACGTATTTCTGTTTATACTTCATTATGAGAGTCTCCTCACTGTCCTCAGGCCTGTAAATCTTTCTCTTTTTATATTTCCAGTATTTGTTCACTTGCTTTAAAATGTTTTGCTTGCTTCTACTTTAATTTTACCAACAGGGCATCTTGTTTTTGATCTGCCTGGTTTCCTCCTGTCTGCCTGACTCTGCTACTGCAAATTGCTCTTAAGGGTTACCGAGATGTGTGGCACCAGGTCTTTAGGGCCTGCAGAGCTTTATGACTCTTTTGGTGTGCCCCAATGACACAAGGCTCCCTTGCATCCTTGCAGCATCTTTATCCTGTGACCTGGCAGCACACTCAGACTTCTATTCTTCTTGGTGTTTCCATACTGAGGAACTTCCATTTTATAGCAGAAGTTGTTGTTGTTCAGTCATTGAGGGCAATCCTGTTGGTTTTGTTGCATTGTTGCTCAACATCATGGTGTTGAGGGTTGTCTGAGATTCTGATGATCTCAGCCTCCTTCTGCACCAGCTCGTGTCACCCATTCTGCCCTGGGATGCACCCTGAGATGCACTGTGCTTCCTGAGGGCTCCTGCTCCCACAACTAACTTGGGCCCTAATTATGGCAAACTGCCCAGGCTAATTCCAGATGATGATGGCTGCTAGTATTCCACAGGGAAAAGCCTTGTGGGGATGCAAGAGCATGACTGTTAAAGGAACTTCAGAAAGACTGAGACAGTTTTTAATTCCCCCACAAACAGCCAATAAAAGTGGTGTGTACCAATTGTCATGGAGTTATGCCAGTGTAAAAATCATAAGGTAATGGGGTTTTTTTTCCTTTAATGCACCGCAGGTCTCCGGGGAAATGGCAAGTCAGCTTGGCTGATTAGTATCATTACCCCCAAGCATGTTCACCAAAACCAAGACTAATTAGTTCTCTAGATGCTATGTGAATGCAAACATATCAGTTTTTATTTTGCTTCCTCTGACTCCCATCTGATCTCACTCAGTAGCACCTTCAAGCAGTGAACACACGAAGAAGTCTGCTGTCAGTCTCAAGCTCAGGAGCAGGGGCTGCAAGGGAAGGGTGATTTGCTGCAATTGTCAAGGTCCTGATGGACAAAAGCTGATGCACACAATGCGGTGTAGTGGCAGGTCTGAGTCTCCACTGTCCATCAGCTGAGGGAGTTCTAATTCTAATTCTCATTCTCAGAAACAAGTGTAAAATCTAATCAAATCAGGCTACCTATGCCCTATACTCCATCTGTGCTTCTAAGGCAATGAGGAAAGTGCCACTTTTCTCCCCAGGCAAATTCCACTGCTGTAGACAGGGCAATCAACCTACATGGAGTATTGATTTGGATAAAAGGGGCCATTTCCTGCATGAAACTAGACAGGTGTAGGTTGTATGGGCTCTGCCTCTCTCTCCAGCCTTGCCAGGAGAGAGTGCAGGCTTGGTCAACAACTGGGCTGAGCAGTGACACAAAATATTCTGCAGACAGTGAAATTGTGTTCATTGTGGTGCTTGGTCCCACTGTGCCCCCTGGAGCACCCGATGCTGAAGGACAGTATGAATTTTGCAGAGGTGACGGTAATATTTGAAATAAGTGTGATCAGATGGTGAGAGATTTCTAATAACTAAGGACATGCTCTTAGCCAGTGCATGTACTGGGGAAAAGATACTTTTGGCATCTTTTTCTAGGTGCTCTTTTTGAAACAGGCAGAGAGGCAGAGTTTGATCACAGTGACACTGGTGCAAGTCCAAAGTACTAGCTGTGAGTGACTGAGTTATGTTGGATGCACTGCAGGGTAATGAGATCAGACCCTGGTCTGCAGTGATCACTCTGGTCTGCAGTAGGCATATGTAATTCCTGTTTGAAAATGGCAGGGACTGTAGATATAAATGCTGGTGATTACTAGCATGTTTTACAGGAGATACAGCTGTCTGTGGAATCTCTATGATTATAAAAGCACAAACCCACCTGGTTTGTGTCTCATTTCAGGGGCCGTGGTGCATCGCAGGTGGTGAATTGCAGGTGGTTTGCCAGGGTAGCCACAGCAGTATCCTGCTGGAGGCTCTGGCTCTCCTGCACACAGCATGGGGAGCTGGCAGCCTTCCAAAGCATGGCAAAAAATCGACACCATTTCATGCTGCAATGCCACAGAAAAAAAGCCTGATTAATAAAAGTTCAATTCCTTACCTGTTTTGGGTTTTTTTCCTGCCGTACAGCCATCTCTACACCAAAAATTCTCATCGGACTGTTTTCCAGACATTACACATTTATTTGGTCATATTTGATGCATGTGATAGGTGGGCTTGAAACCTTTGGGTGGGAAACAAAATTGCTATTCAATGAAAGCATACAAGAGATCAGAGCTTGTGAAGCCTGCTAAAATGCCAAGGAACAGTATAACCCTATGATTCATAGAGAAATATTCTTTAAAGGAAATACAAAGAGTCCCTCAGATAAGTACACCCTAGTGTGGTGAGTGTATGTCTTCACAGGTTTGTTTTCAGCCACAATCAGTTTGCTTCTCTGAGGGAGGTAGGAGCAGATCATAGTCAGGTTGGTAGAGGTTGGAGATACATTGTTGACTAAGGATCCAAAGTAATTTTTAATTTAAGTTTGGTTATGGATTTTCCTATACTGATATTTTTCAGCATTTCCTTCTCTGTGCTTCCTAATTAGAGATTTTACATTCTGCTGCAATTAAAAAGAAATAAATCCATAAAAATATTGATTGAAAAAAAGGAAGGGAGGTGTTTGCCAGAAATGCATTAATTTAGTTATAGTTTGTATTCTGAGAAAATCCTTTAACAATTTTGCCTTCCTATCTATTATATTATCCCCCAATACATCTCCACTTTCAAGGTGAAAAGCCATTCTGTATTTTAGGTGGGCTTGCTTTAAGCAAAAGATACAAGTAGATTCAAGTGATCCCACATCTGGCTTCTGCCATACCCTCCCATCCTGTTTCAAAAACAGTTAACAACAAAATACATAAGTTTAGCTGAGGCAGTGAGGGCTCAGGATCCAAGCCTGGCTTTGGTGTCCTGTTGGTGCTAAGGACAGAGGGTATTCAGAGCTCTCAGTTGTGGTTTGGGGCTGTGGCAGGCACATACCACACTCCTTATGCCTGTTTGATGGCTGGAAAATTATTGTTACCTAGAAGATCAAAGGCTCAGCTTTAAAAAATAAACAAAGAGCTGGGAAATGGGGTTCCTGCAGCACACGGGCGTGCCGGGTAGGCGCAGCCAGGGTTTGGTGAGGACTAAATGCTGAGTGCTGCCTGCTGCCCATGCAGACCCTGGCCACGTGGGAACACAGGCAGGGACAGCATCCAACAGCAGCATGCCATTGCCTCTTTGCTGGGATAACACAAGTGACAGATAGGATTGGGAGGTGGATTTAGCATGGCCCCTGCCAAGCTGAGTTGAGGTCTCTGCTTGGAGTGGTTATGTCTGGGAACAGGAAATTGAGAGATACATTTACAAGGCAAATACTTTGAGAACATGCCAGGTTGCACTTGAGGAAAGTCCTGCGATGAGGATTTGAAATAGAAATATTGACCTATAGACAAATAATAAAAACCAAAGTAGTTTTAATTTCTTTTCTCCTTCTGAAATAAATCATTATGAAATTTTCATTCAGTAGTACAGTAACCAAGAGAACTTTTTGAAAATGGGATTTAAGCCCCCAGATAAATCTGGTAGGACATTACCCTTTTGAAGTATGCAAGATATTCTTTGGCATGCTACTTGCTATTTAACACAGACATTAAATGTCGTTTATCTGTGAAAGGGGAGAGGGAGATTAATGAGACCAGCAGAAATGATGAATTAACTGACTGTGATTAGGTGCACTTGCAGAGTGAACTACTGTGGTGAACAGTTTTGTGAAAACAAGAAATGTTAAAGCTGAATCTCTGGGGAGGATAGAAATATCATTACTCTAGACAGGGGGCTGCAGTGGGCCCTTTCCATGGGAATAGGAAGCTGACTTTTTATATGACCCCTGCGAGTGCTGTAGGACTCAGGGCTTTAGGGTAGCTGTGGTGCTATCTTGTGATCCTGCAGTCACATATTGCACACTTTTAAGGCATCTCTCTGAGGTTAGGCATGATATTTTGGCAAGCTGCTTAGCATGTTCTTTTTAAATGTAGACTCAGCTTTTTCCAAAGTTTCTTGGGATTTCTTAGTAACTCATGTTGACAGAGAATCAGAGCCTTTGGATACACTTGAAAAAGACTGAAGAACATAGTATTGGCCTGAAGAAAGTTAACTTTGTTAAACAAATCTAATTTGAGCGAAATAGACTTTCGAGGATCATTTAGTGAAACCGGTGCATATCTGTGAATATGCATGGGTGAACACCAGAATCTTCCTAAAATGTGAGGAAGAGGCCAAAGTACTCAGGTACAAGGAGCAGAGAACATGTGGGAGGGTAGGACAGTGTTTTCTGCCTCCTCTAAACCCTTGTTTCCTACCAGATTTCATACTCGAGGCTAAAATAACCATTAACTTCCCCGGAACACAGGCACCTAGGAGGGAACTGCGTCAAGACATATCTGGGTGTTGCCTGTATTCAGTTCTGTGGTGCTGCCTGTACCCTTCTTGGTTGTGTTGCTGCTTCCTCTGGTTTCAATGAGTAAAGCTTCAACAGTGTACGATCAGATTCATCCCCAACACTGGACTATTTAATTGTGATCATGATTATTTGTGCTGTGAAAACTGCTATGGCACTATGTTGCAGTCTTTCTGCCAGAGATCCCATGGAGAGGTCAGCTGAGTGACACTTCTTTTTGGTGGGGAGGATTGGGAAAAACTAATAAATATGTCAAGGGTGCTGAAGTAATAAAAACCCCTTTAAATGTAAAAAGAAGAAAAGAATTTTTTTTAAACACTTGTGCCATGGACATTTTCAGAACAAGACCTTTTACTGAATCAGAACACAGGGAAAAGACTCCTGTTTCCAAAAGTAAAATAAATATTTCACACCAGGTCAAATGTAGTGGTTTGGGCTGACCCAAAAGGAAATTTTCAAATCAGCTTATATTAATGTTTTTCCTCCAACTAGACTATGATTGTCCTGCTCTGCCTGGACCAGGGCAGCCCAGCATGGAGTTGTCTGCCTGAGCCCATTGTGAGGGCCCTGATGATGCTTCAGAGCTGGCACAGGTAGCTCTATGGCATCTCTAACCCAAGCTGCTTTAACAGCCCAGGTAAAAACTGCTGAATGTCTAGAAAATTATTACAGCTGCTTATGTTGGCCAGTCCTTAGAAGCAGTGGTGCAGAAATCCCTTCTCTCTCACCCTGGTGATACGTTTACCCACTAGAGAATTTCCTCTGAAGTTGACAAGTCTTCCATTAGCTCTGGGCACGCTGGGCCAGGGGAAAACAGAGTCAGGACATGGCAGAGGGGCTGGGAAGCTTTGTCCTTCAGGGAGCAGACAGAAGAGCAAAAGTTAGCACAAAAATGAGGCATAATCCCCAGTGGAGTGGACCGGTTGTGGGACTGGGTGTAGTGTACCATACCCTGGGGAAGAGAGGAAGGACTTTGGTGCTTTGTGTTTACATGTCATACCAGTGAAATAAATTTGCAGTCCTGGGGTAAAAGAAAGACCGTGATTCTGTGTGGGGAATATGTGGCAGCAAATCATGCTGAGGCAGAATAAAGGTCTGTCTAGTCTGGTAACAACTTTTTGGCAGTGGTTAATAGTGGTTGAATGGCTATTATGAGGGTCCAAGTGTATGTGCCACTTCCACAGAAGCTTTCCAAGCATCCAACCATTCATAGACCAGGGGCTACCTGAGTCAGAAGTTCTGTAGTACACTGAACCACCCTCAGTGGATTTTTGCTTTTCCAGTCTCCTGTGAGCTCACATACAGTCTTGGCATTCCATAGTTAAGGTGCACTCTCTGTGCAAAGCCACCCTCTTTCATGCAATTTGATCCAGAGTGTGCACTGGAAAAGACAGCGAATGGGCATTTTCTACTGCCATGTTGTTTATGATTACTTGATTTTTGACTGTATTAAACCCTTTTCTTTACTTCCAGATCTTTTGTTTTCCAGGTTGAAGCATTCTGGGATATTCAGCTGTTCCTTCTGTATCTCTGACCCTTCTTTGCTGCTTTCCTCTGACCCTACTCCAGTTTGCACTGTATCTTTTTTAAGTTTTGTGGGTGGAAGAACATCTAGGACTGTACAAAGTGTTCACAATACAAGCCCATCCTGGTTTTATAGAGTGGGAAGAGCTGCTGAGTTAGCCTTTGGCTCAGCCAGTTCAATCTGAATGGTACTGCAGTCAGAGGAAGGCTGCTGTGGTGGAACAGACCAACAGTGTGGGAGCACCGTGCCCAGAGTGTCCCATTAACCTGGCAGAGAGAGCTCCTGCAGATTCACCCTGGAGGAGTAAGAAGAGGAGAAGACATTCATGAGGCATTTGCTCTTTCTCTTCTGAAAATCCTCTAACCAGTGAGCTGTGATATGCAGCTCCTCATCAACAGCCAGGTTCTGTGTGAAGTAGCAAGAGGAACAGAACACAGAATGAGCTGTTTGCCAATGGGCACGAGCTGGAACAAGGCTGATTTGATAAAAACAACAGACTTAGAAAAGGAAGAAACCTTAGAGATGTCTGGATGCCATAGAGAGTGACTGCTTATAAACTAAGTGGTCTTCTAGGGTCTGCTGCTGGACCCTAAGGAGTGGAGGAAAAAAAAAACCAAACCAAAAACCAAAGGATGCAAACCGGGTCCCAGCGGCCAAGGACTTTAATGCCATAACTGTTACACCAGTGCAGTCACAGTGGTCCATATTCTGTGTACAAACAGCACTGAAGATAGCCCCTGGAAACCTCTCTTGTTTGAGATGTCTGTGCAGTAAGCTGCAATTTCTCTGATGTCTGCTAAGGGAACAGAATTGCTTTTTAACCCTATTTATTTAACCTTATTTATTCTCCGCAGCATGTGAAAAGCACATGTTGAGGAGCTGAAAATCACTCATCCAATGAAGGCAGAGTTTGGTAGTTACCTCTGAATAAATGCTGTTAGAGGCTACCTCATTTCAAATGAGCAAAGATTTTGAAGAATGGACCCTAAATATTTGCCCCAAGGTTCAGAGACCTCAGGACGCTGGGTCTTGCCTGTTGCTGTTCCAGCTGTGTCATCTTTGACTTCAGAAAAGCCACCCCAATATAATCAACCAAGGACATGGCCCCCTATGTCATTCACACTACATTTGCTCCTTAGGGATATGGTTTGTCAAAGGCTCTAGCTCTCTGTCTGTGGCTCAGTTTACCAAAAGCTGAGCCAACACAGGCAGTTTTAAGGGTGGGGACATGCTGAAATTTCAGTGCTTACAATTTCTGTTTCAGATTAAAAAGAGATTAATTTCTGCTTTCTAGTGTTTTGTTTTGCAGCTGGCAGGTAGCTCTTATTTACTTGAAGATGGTTTTTTACATCTTCTGTTTGAGTGGTTGGAATAGAGCAGGCTGTGTGAAGAAGTGGGAAGAATTAATCCAAGTAGGAGAGGTTTTGTCTGCAGCTGTGTGAAAAATGGTCCAGAAAGTGTTTTATGCATTTATCTTTGTTTCTACAAAGCCTATTTCTTTTTCATACTTCAAATACATGGGATGGGGTAGTCAACCTGAAATGGTTTATTTAATCCAAAATAGAACATCTTGGTTTTGGCCTGCTTTGTCCTAATAAAAGAAATAAATAAAACGAGTCAGTCTCTAACTGAAAACATCTTCTAAACACCAATTTAAGAAGATTTCAGTTTGAAAATGGGAATGAATACATCTAGGCTAATAAAAATTATTATTTCAGGTCAAATAAATCTACTCCAAAAAATAAGAAAAATCTGTTGTGGGTGGGGGAGAGAGAGAAGTTCACTTTTTCGTGCTTGCAGTTAGGTCAATGGCAAGGCTTGCTGAGCAGGACTCTTTCTTGTGTGGAAGATCCAGAGTTGCACTCAGAGAGACAACTTCCCATGTCACCTCTAGCTCAGACAATTTTGGTGCCCTTGAGGAGCTGGGTCTTTCCACCCACTTTTGGTTCTCCCTGACGCTTGACCTGGCCCATCTGAGGATTCCTTTGGGATACCACACGACTGCAGTGGCAAAGAGGCCACCTGGGATCCTGGGGTTCTCTTCTTGAGTGCTTTCTTTGGAGATCTGCTGGGTTTGGCTGAGCAGGCCACAGGCCCTGTGCATGCTCAGCTGCCATGAGAAACCACATCAGCCCGGTGCAGGCACCAAGGCTTAGGCAGCTGATCCACCTTGGACAATTACTGCAGCCTTGAAGCCAGGAGAAATCTTGGTTGAATTCAACTCATAAAGAGTAACTCACTGAAAACTCCTTGAATTACTTGCACACATTTTTCTAATAAATGAGCCATGCAAATACTTAACCCTATTATTGCTTCTTAAGAGGAACATGTTAATAGTTTATCTTTAGTAGTGCACTGATTGAAAGTTTATCTGTGGGGCACTAAAGTTGATAATGAACAATTTAAAACCAAACAGATAATAAAAGTAGACCAAATATCGCAGGTGAGATTGTGAATAACACACCAATAAACTTTCTGATTAAACACCTGGAGTGGGTGAACAAGCATTTTACTGCAGGAGTCTTGAGGAGACCTACAGGTGCCCCTGTGTATACAGGCAGGTTTCTGTTAGGAATCAGACCCATTCCCTGGGAGATCACAGCAGGCTGTTTGCTGTGCTGATACCTTGGGTACTACAGCAACTCTGCTGGGTGCCTTGGGCCCTGTAGTCCAAACTTCAGGGAACAGCCCAATTAATTATTCTGGAATAAATCAACTAGATCTTTTCAGTTTGCTTCCTTTTGAACAATGACCTGTGGCAGTCACAAGACTCTATAGCTCAGAGGAGAAATTTTATTAACATCAGAATTCACATGCAACATGGAAAATCCACATTTGTCAGCTGTTTCTACAATAGAGGCAGTAATTCAAACCCATTTCCAGGGCTTCATATTGGCTGGCCATGGGATAAACCAAAGTCCATGTGCTGATGGAAAGTGCAAACAAAAGACCATCTGAGAACTTGGGCATTGCTGGCAGGAAGCAAGGAGGCATATTGGATGCTCATTTGCCATTCATGGGAGATGTAAACTGCCACATACAGTTGATCCCTGTTCTGTCTTCTTATGGTGCCACTCAGCAAGATTTTTGCTCACTTTATTCCCATTTTCTTCCATCCATTGTAATCTACCATCTGTTAAAGCCCCTTTCTTGTTTCTCTTTCCCCCATGTCTGTGCACTGGGTAGCTTATCCTCTTCCCATGTGCAGGTGGGCAGCAAAAGACTGTTGCTGCTGCCGACGCTGGCTGCAGGGAGGGGTCCTCTGCCCTCTACCCAGGAAGGTGGAACTGATGAGGAGCACAGGCACTGCGGTTGCCATAGGAAGGTTTCCACAGTAGCTGGGTTTGAGGGATGACTGGCAAGCAGCTGCTTTACAGATCACAGATGCCTGTAAACTGTTGTGTGTTCATAGGTGGGCATGAAGCACAGGGAGTCCTGGAGATGAGATTCTCTTCTTTTGCTCCCTCGCCACATATCTGCTCCTTCCCAGTTTACGAGACACTGGCTTAGGATTTCCCTCAGTTAAAAAAAAAAAAAAAAAAAAAAAGAAGAAAGAAAAAGAGAAAAGGTTTTTATGGCTTTTGAGGCATGCAGAGTAGTGTGGGAGCAGCAAGCCCTTGGCGCGGCAGTCGCAGAAAGCAGAGCCGTTTGCTGAGTCAGGTCCTTGATGAGCTGGCAGCTCCTCATCGGCCGTCTGGTATTCATTGTCGGCAACTTGCAGTCTCAACTTCCTACATCATCTCTTAATCCTCTAAAAGATGTGTTGCTCTGACTCAGACCGAGTGCTCTCTGGCTCCCCAGCCACTGTATGGCTTTCCATGGAGTTGCAAAGGACTGCGCTGACCTGGCCACTCTCACTCCTGGGTGATGTCTGCCTGAACCATGCTCAAATCATGTCAGGCAGAAGTCTCCAACCCAGTCCTGTCCTGTGGCTGGAAAGCTATTTGTACCAGCTAAAGTATATTCCAGCTCCACTTTTCCCACTATATTCAGCATGGCATGGAAGAGTAGGGTTTTTTCTGCCCTACCCTCCCCAACAATCGTGTCTTCTCTAGACTAAACAGCACCAGACCTTCAATCTTTCCTCCAGAATAATTTTTTCTTGACCTCCTTGCTTTTCCCTTGGACTTTCCGTGCTTGCTCAAGATCTGCTTTGTTAAAAGACAGTTTTGCCTTCGACAATCAGTGTTTTCTCTGGGAGCCAGGAGATGTCATTGCAGGAGGTAAAAACCCATTCCACTTGAGACAAATCAAACTTTCTTGTTACAAATAATTGTGTTTGCCTCCATCTTCTTGGTCTGGTCTTTATATTTTTGCCTTGGCTGTAAACTCTAAGGTAAATTGATGGGACTGGCATTAATCAACATGAAAAATAAGAGGGTAAGTTCTTAAGAAAGGCTGTTTCTAAATCAGTATAATATCCTGCTCGTTGTTTAAGAACTAGCACATCTTCATATATTAAAAGGTTATATGACACACGTTCAGTCTGTGTAAGTAAGTGAAGTTCTGTGGTTGAGTTACACTGGGCTACATCAGTGGAAAATTTGTCCTTGTGCTGGCAATTTGGGGAGTTTGAAATGAACAGTTTTGTTGCTGGGGTTTGTTATTTGTTTGTTTTAAATTAATATTAATGTGCCAAGAAACAAAACTGAAAGAGAGCAGAGAAATTTTTCTTTTGTACTTCTTATTTAGCTCATTTGCTAGTGTGCTTAAACTGAGCCTTTAACATCCCTCTTTACCACCTGTTCACTGCATCCAAAAACATAGGGTTATTGTTTGTTCAGATCCCTCTGATCCTGGAGGAAAGAAAACCCTATTAAAAATTCAGAAGGGCAGTAAAGTGCCCTAAAGCTGGATGAGAGATTCAGAAGTGCAGTCCTTCAAACATATTTATCTTTATTTTTAAAACTGACTGGATTGAATCTAGGTGGGGGAACTTCAGAGAAATTAAGAAATTGTCCTTGTCTTCGAGGGCACGTGCAAACAGGCCTTCTGTTGCCTTCTGCGCTTATAATTGGAGTTGAAAGTTATTCTGAAGAGAGAAAGAAAAAGGAAGGTTCATTTAGATACCTTATGGATAAATAAATGTTATTACCTCCCCCACTCTCAAAGGTGTATTTTTTATTCAAAACTACTGCCACTGTACTCTTTGCTGGTCCTAATTCAGCCATACACTAAGTTGTAATAAAGCTATTTGCATTCACAGACTTGCACAGTATCAGAAATAGTCCACAAACATTAGCTACAAATATTACAATAGGGTCATTTTTATTGCTAATTAAATAACCACTTTACGCAAAAGTAGTGTAAAATTTCATCAAGTGGAAAATACGTTTAGTAAATGTAGGTCTACGTTTAATAAACAGGTTTTTTAGAGATCTTTTCCATTGAACCAGAATTAATTTTAAGTCCTTTCCCTATATTGTCTCACAGTACAATGCAGCAGTGAGTTAGTGGCACAGCTGACCGATTTTATTGTAGGCTAACTTAAAGGAAACAATTATTGTATAGTGTTATCTGTGTATTACTGCAGTAGCTATCACTTGGACGTGGAGAAAAGTAATTTGGAAATAAGCACTGAGGAGAGTAATTTCCAGTAATGTCTAGGTAGTTTTTAACTTTTTCCTACATATGAGAACACAATCAAGTTGTTCCTTGCTTTTCCTTCTCCCACCCTGTTGTTATAAACAACAGTTGTGTGAAATCCTGTTCTGAAATTCTCCTTTTCCTGTGGTGTTTCAATGGGAGTATTTGATCTCCTGGCCTTCTCCAAGGGGGACTGTGCTAGCAAAGTGCGTTCTCCTCATGTTATTTCAGGAGAATTATTTATGTGAAAAGAGCTAAGGAAATAGGGTTATTACTAAGGACTTGGGAATGGAGGAAGATGAACAGAACTGGAGGCTGTAAATTAAAGAAAGAATGAGAGTGAAGGGAAAAAAACCCTAGAGCAAGTCACGGGATCTGGTTCTGCTCTAGCTTCACACCAGTTTTCAATCACTGACCCAAACACTTCTACACAGCTTCAGAGTCTGTCTTGTTGTCGCACATATCAGATCTGAGTGATAAAAAAATCTGGGAAAAAGAGTTTGTGAAATACATGCAGATTCCAGGACAGTTCCCCAGATGAGGGTAAATGACACAAATCTCAAAAGAGTTCAGAAAAGCTGATGTGACTTGGGGTTTTTTTGTGGGGGGGGTTGAGCGTGTTTCATTTTTTTGTGTTATGAATAATAGGTAATTATAAAAAATTGTTACAAAACTTTTTCAGCATTTTGTGTATGGCTTGCTATTCTTTTTTTGAAGATATACTATACTTGTTTAGCTCAAGTCAATACATGTCCTGGGTTGGCCATGTGGCCTGTTTGTATCCCCAATCGTCCCCTGGCTTGTGCTGGGCATTGGGTTCTGCAGCTTTGGGTTGGTCTAGGGAGGGCAGTGGGAGTGAAGGTGGAGGAAGAGGCGGAGCGGCAGCAGGAAGCAGGAAGAGAAGAGGAGAGGAGGGAGCGCGTGGCTCCAGCGCGGCCTGAACTCGCAGCTCCCCGGGATCATCGCCCCCCGTCCCGCAGGACACTACGAACCAAGGTCAGGAGAGCGGAGAGGCTGCATTCCAGCAGACAGCGTTATCTCTTTTTCTTTTTTTTTCCTCTTCTTGGGACTGGCTGGCATCGCGTGGGCCCCTCCCCCACCCTCGCCGACTGCTACAGCCGGGCCCGGCAAT
>JAHLSL010000062.1:5402051-5414370 GCA_025920805.1 Petroica traversi | reverse complement strand
CGGCCGGAACTCGCAGCTCCCCGGGATCATCGCCCCCCGTCCCGCAGATTACTACGAACCAAGGTCAAGAGAGCGGGGTCTGCACGCGGCCGGGTTCCCCTCCACCCCGGACCCTGGGGCTTCTTTCCTTCCTCGGGATTCTGTGGGGCTGGCATCGCGTGAGCCCAGGACACCAGGGAACGCCCGGGGGGCCCCTCCCCCACCCTCGCCGACTGCTACAGCCGGGCCCGGCAATCGTCCCCCCACTGGAGAACTGAATCGGACTCAGACGGACTCTGAATCTACCATCTCTTCAGAGGAAGGAGAGGTTTCATTGTTTTCATATTATCCAATTTTTCCCTATACTTGTAAATATTCTATGTGTTAAATAAATAGTTTTTTCCACTTTTCTCTAAGGAAATTCTTCCCGGACCGGTAGGGGGAGGGGCGATTGGAATCGGCTCTTCCTAGAGGAGACCCTCCAGAGGTTTCCTCCTACATATTTGCCCTAAACCAGGACACAGCCAGAAGATGAAAAAAAGCTTCCGATCCTATCTTTTGCTGTCAAAACTTTTGCCTCAACTTAATGGCAAATGTGCCAATCTGAAAGTGACAGGACACCCTGCAATTAGTTTTAATTCTTTCCCCCTCACTTACCCTTTTAAGAAGTTTCTTGATTTTTTCCCTCCTATCACCTCAAAATTGGCTTTAAACAACTGAGTTATCAACTTCTGCCAAGCTGGTTGGTCAGTTGGGTTTTTTTTTCCAAACAGGACAGGTAACTTTCTCAAAGTTAAAACAAAAGTATTGGTTGTTAAATGACAACTGAGTGAGTGGCAAAGCATAGTGGATGGTCCCCACCACAAATACCCAGAGCTGAAATCCACAAAGCTTGAAAGTGCCCAACCTTATAACTGAGAGAAACACCAGACTTAAAGCCAGAAAGGGATGGTCAAGATGGCTGAGGTTCTGTCAGGAAGTGCTTCCACAACTGACAAGTTTCAGAAAGTAAGTGCAAGGTAAAAAATGGGCATGTCTGCTCTTTCTACAGGTTGTCCACTGGTCCCGAGTATTAAAGCCAGCTCAGAAAGCTCAGCTACACTGAATTTGCCTCCTACCTCATGAGAGGACAATCTTCTGGGACCATGGGGAGATCATTTACAGAGCTCCAGAGAAGCTCACGTATCAGCCTCCAGCATTGCTCCTGCCCTGGGGATAAATGGAGACCTGAAGTCTACAGTGCTTCCCCATAGGCTACAACTCTTCAGATCCAGATGTAAAAACTCCAAAAGAAAGAAAAGCAAAGCAAAGAGCCTATTGTTTTACAGTTAACACTTCTTCCAGTTATTCTATGAGCACACCAGTCAGACCAAATCCTACAAACCTGATTCTGACATCGCCACATTAAATATATTGCACTATCTCTGTCAATTTAAATCAAAAAAACTGATGATTTTTCCTACTATTAGATCACAGGCAAATGAACTGTTCAATAGGACTGCAGAAGTCAGGTGCTCTGAGCACAGTGTTGATGGGTCCTATGCACATACTTAAACACAACAAAACAGAATACACCAGAGCCTGACTAACACAAATCTGGCATGAGACCAGGATCTAAGCCTTGTTTTTCTCATTCATACATCACCACCACATTTTTCAACTGCCACTGTCATTAAGTTAAGATACAGAGCAATCCATCATTTAAAATCATTAAGTAAACATTTTTGGGTCAAAAATATGGCCTTTCATATAACTTTGTCTGAAAAGAAGAGTACTTTCCTGATGTGGCAAAGGGAATTAAGCAGAAGAATGCAACACACTATCAACAAGTAAATCTAAGAGCTTCATCACTAATTAATAATGATTTCCACAGGATTTATGCTTCATGGTTGACTGCACCTTCAAACAAATCACAACAATGAACTCATCCTTATACTACCTACAGCCCCACCACAATTACCTCAGTTCCCTCATTTCTCCTCACTGCAGAGCTTCTTAGTCCCCTACCACAGCATCCTTATGCCCGTTCTATTCTTTCTTCTTCTAGCTATATCTTTCATTGACTTTGTCAAGCTTGCTGGTGGGCCAAAGGATACCAAGACCTTTGTAGGGACCAGGGCTATATGAACACAGTTTGACTGGCCAGGACACCCCACACTGGCTGCTCAACCAGTCAGCCAAGAGCCAAACACTTCTCCTCAACAGAGTCCACAAGAGTGCTTCAGGTGTCATGTGATGAATTCTGCCACACTTATTTCGGAAGGAGAAGACAGGATGTGGTGAAAGTCAGACTGCTGTGGATCCTGCTGCTCTTTCACCATACAGCTCACAGACCTTTTGCAGAAACTTTGCATGTTGGAGACTTAGCACTTTAAAGTTTGATGAAATTGGCTTGTGAACTGAAAGAATAACAGTGAGGAAAAGAACTGATATACCCACCCACACTGCTATTATACACCTAATCCCCTTACTCTTAAGAACTACCACTGATATCTCACAAGCACATTAAAAGGTGCCACTCTAGTAGAAGGTAGAGATTTGTTCACACAATTTAAAATGCTTCCTGTTGTACAATTTTCATGTAACTGCTCAAAACAGTAAAGTTATGGACAGTTCAAGCTGATAGAGAAAATCGAGGAGTTGCAGACGTGGCTTAGTATTACTCCCCTTCACTGACTAAATCACCTTGGTCAATGGAAGGAGACTTTCTTCAGCTGGTCTTCACCTGTCAAATCTAAAAATAAAAATTATCAGGGTTAAGAATTACCTAGGGTCCTTTTGAAGCTTCTTGCAGCGTTTAGATGAGGAAAAATATGTTCCCAACTCACAGATGCACAATCTTCTGTTAACAATAAAGCTTTGATTCTTTTGCAAGTACTATTGTCAATAATCACCCTTCAGCTCCAGAAGAGCTCTTCTGTGCTCAGGCTTTTGCCTCTATCCTGAACAATTGCTTGTTCTGCATTCAAGCCATAGGCACTGCAACTATTGCCAACTACTTTGAATTCTAGTCAATATTTGTGATGTCCAATATTTTCCTCAATTTAATTTGTTTAGGCACTTGTAACAGATGGGTGAATGACAACAGCTGATAAAGATAACAGCAGAAAGGCACACCAGCTGAATAAGTTAATTCCCAATCCCACTTAAAAATCATTCTGTTATGGTTATCACCCTCCTCTACTTTGGTTTCAGCATGATTTTTAGCAACCATGCTTCTCACAAAGTCCTAGACTCAGCAAAAGATGCTTAAAAGTTAAACCACTCAAAATGGAAGTAACAATGTTCTAAAATTACCTACTGCCTCCATCCTTTAGACAGGTGCTGCTAAAATGAGGATGGTGTGGAAGCAGACAGGAAAATAGAAGCAGGCAATTACTTTTTCAAGTGACAATCAGTAAGATTGTACAGAAACATTGTGTATAGTTAGAAAATAAGCATTCCAAGGTGTACAGCATTTTTTTCCTGTTCATGGTACTTCATGATCATGAAGGTTTGGAGATACTCACCAATTCTTTTCATCCCAGCAGGAGCTAAGGCTGTTAGCTAACCTGCCAGGATGCTTTATTACCACTGGGCACTTGGATCAGTCCATCTGTACCGTTACTTGAAGATGGAGAGTTGTCCTCTGGTAATTAATACATTTCCACCTCTGTCCAATTAAAGAGATCTAGTGCATTCATTCTCATTAAAAAAGAAATGTGGAGCTTTGCAGTTTCTCCAGTTTGGGGCTGTAAAAGAACTTCAAACATCAGAATAATTTTCTAAAAGTAATGAGTTCCCTCATTCTAGTTGGAGCTACAGCCCTGGTAATAAAGCATCTTTGCTAAAAACTGCTGTCTGCTGACTGATTCATTCTGGTGGCATGAGAGAGAGATTCAGACTGGGAATGCTCTGCAGGGAATCTGTGACAGTCTTTCATCAGCTGCACATTCTTGACTTATAAAAACAAAAGCAAAGGCATATTGTGAAGATCATGAAGCCTCATTGCTGGGCTGCAGAGTGTTTTAGCTGAAGATTTCAGACTCAGATTCAACAATGTACTTGAGAAAAGGATGCCATATAAACTTAAAATCAAGCGTGAGATTTCTGTCTCCATTGCTGTCTGTACAAATCAACAAAATCTCAATTATTCTCCCTTCAGGCATCTTGTGGATTTTATTTTTCTCTTAGCAGACCCACTGTACTCCTTTGAAGTGGCAAGCAGAGACAGTGGCTTGCCTCTCTGGGGTAATATGCATAATGAATGTGTTCACATACAACTGCCTCCTTTCTTGGCATATCTGCAGGATACTTGCACCAGATTCTCATCCAGATCCTACCAGAGTAAATCTTGAATAATTTAGACAGAAATCGTTACAGCTGAGGAGAAAAAGTGCCCAACAGGCTCCAACAGGAGACTGGTCTAAGCAAAGTCTGCAAAACTACTGTAAAGACACCTCACAGAAATGTCTTCAGAAGGCCATGCCAGGGCACTAAGCTCCTAATTTACATGATCTTGCTTGGCTTTCCAAATTAGTCAGAATTCGGGAAGAGACAGAAGTTTGGGCTACAGCCCACCTTCCCTTTGCTTTGCACCTTCTGACACTGCCTGGCCTCCTGGGAGGAGCAGTTGTTCTGCACCTTGGAGTGTGGGAACCACAGGCATTTCTGGCACTTGCATGCACAACTCTCAAAATACTCTCCCCTCTACTCACACCCACATTAAGCATGAAAGACAGTGTTTTCCATCAACACTTATCAAAGTGCCAGTACTCTGAGAAGAAAAACTAAGGGAAGAAGTGGAATTCAGCTAAGAAAATGAAACCGCTGCCGTCAACCCATTGAGAACTCTTCTAAAAGCTTTTTTCTTCTCTATTCCTCTCCAGAGTGCCAAACAAACAGTAATTAAAACATATATTATGCTCAAAGGCACAGATTATTCTTCCCGCTGGATTTCTTGAGTGGTTTTCCTGTCTTCTTGCATCAGTGTTTCAAACTGCTAGCTTTCTGAGACATGACTTTCATTATCTCTGGGTCATTAGCAGCTCATAACTCAATGCCAGATAATACTGATAAGGAGAGACAAAGGGCAGACCCTTTTCAAATTGCGGAGCCGAACATATTGCTGTGCATTGTGTAAAGTTAGAGCTGTGTGCATTAGTTACAAGGCAGTGACAATGCTGGGCACTCGTCTGGCTAAGAAAAGTGCAGGTAGCATGGCACATTGCCTTCAGCAGTGGGATTCGCTCAGCTGCTCAAAGGCACACATTGACGGCCACGTTGAGTCAAAGATGGGTCTTCAGGGACCTTGGTCACCAGAACGGAACCCAAGACTCAGATTATTTTAGCTAGGGCAGAGTTGTAGCTTCAGAAAAATAATAAAAAATACCTTTGAAAACTTCTGAAAACCCCAAAACTTGCATTCCACTGTGATCAATAGGAACCCTGAGCCATAGCAGTGTGTTTGAACTTCCACATAACTTTGGGATTTCTGCACCAAATCCAGAGTAGCTCCAGCTACTCAGCACTTGCAGTGGGCTCCATGGGATCTGCCAAAGTCACCTAGGAAAGCAGGCCTAGTATCACTCTTTTAATAATTTGATAGAGAATGTAATTTTTTAAGAGTAACATAGTGACTACACATTCACTTGGGGAGCAGAAGACCATCCCTGGGTGTACCACACCAGATGAACAGCCTGAGGCATCTCCCATTTTGGTATTCATTCAAGCCATATAAATCCCTCATTATAGGCAATACCATAACACCAGTTCAGTAGGAAAGGTTGGAAGAGCCCTCCCACATGGCCTTTTTTTCACAGGTATGAGTCAAAGTACTCCCCAGTTCAGCAGTGAATGTGGGTTTGAATGCCCTTAGGCTGATGAGGGTGGTGTACCCAGCTTACCTACTCCTTAGTCATAGCACCTAATAGGTAAAGGTAGGATATTACCACAAGCTAATAGGTAAAGACACTGAAGTTTTCCTTTGGGGCTTTTTTAACTGAGGAAAGGACTGCTGATGGTGAACATGTTCCTGTCTCATGTTCTCTGTGCAAGGAGCACTGACTCTCCAACCACACCCTTCAGGTAACCATGAAAAATACTTCTTTAGTAGATAGGAGCACAGTGCATCCCAAAGACTGTTAGTTCTGTCAGCATTCAGAAGCTCGCTGGGAACAAACTGGAGATGGCCAGGCAAGGAACTTGCTGAGGAAATGAGTTTGGGGAACCACAGATTTAATTCACCTAAAACTTATCAAGGTGGCAGTAATGTTATTATAGATCTGGCACCATCTGGTTTTCTTCGACTCGCCTGAAATATCCTCTTCCAGGGACCCATCACTTATCAACAAACCTCACCAGTTGCCTGAGGCAGGTTCCAGTGCACAGCCTTCTCCATGGCTCACTTGAAGCTTTCTGGAAGGAACTGAACAAATGACATCAGCATGTGGATACTGTCTAGGACAGCTGGTCCCCTAAGAAGCTGAGTTATTAGGCTGCACTGAGAGTGGTACATGGGTTTTTTTTGCTAAAAGGCCTTCAAATAAAATAACTTTTTCCACATGACTTTCAGAACTTTGTTTTGTCAGCAGAACAACAACAAAAAAAGTTCAATATTGCTAATTAGGGATTCTTTTTTTAATTATCATGTCAATAATTTTTCTTTGCAACTTTTTATTTATTTTTCTGAAAATAACTATTGTGCTTTAAAACCTTCTCAGTTAAATAAGCTAAAAGGCAGCTTCAGTTTTGGTCCTAGACAAACACAGCTGAGCTGTGTTTAATTAGTCTGGATTTTGTTGCTAAATATATTTTTTAAATGAAATCCACAGATTTGCAAGGATGCTAGGGGGAAAGGAATAAAATGCAGTATAATCCAACCTGCTGAAATTCTCTGTTACTCAGGTGTAATGTATCACTGTGCTAAAATTCCCCTCTCCCACTACATACACACCTGAACACATTAAGAGAGAAAATGGTTTTAAAAGCTGGAGAAACTCCTGATCATATTTAGAAATGGGGGAATGAGTCTGCTATTTTCAACATGTAAAATTACACAGACATCTCAATTTAGGTATAAACCCAACGTCTGGGGCACAATGGTAGCTGGCAATTCTACCAGTACTCGGTGAAATATTAGCGATACGAATTTGGCTCCCTGATTTCAGAAGAGCAAGGAAAGTGAATTGGTTCTCTGGTGGATTCATGTGACAAGGCTAGATGTTGATCTGCCCCAAAGTTCATAGGCTGAGGGTTCTACAAAGCACAAAGTGTCAAACGGGGAGGAGGCTGAATAGAGAAACTCTTGAGACTCCAGAGTTTCATAGGACCAGAGGAAGCTTTAGTGCATGTGTTGACATGAACATGCCTTTGGATGTTTAGGCCTATAAAATCCAAATGGCAGGAAAGTGATTTGAAACAACAGTGCCCCATTGAGAAAAGGCACCTTGGACTTTGGAAACTGAAAATCTAAAAAAACTCAGTTTGAAACCATGTGCCTCCTTTTTTCATGATAAGGGTCTGCTGCCACCTCCAGCTCAGTTTTCACCATTGCTAAATGTGTCCCACCTTCAATCTGGTGAAGTAAGCACCATGATCATGATCCCAAATGGCTCCACCTGCACTATGGCACAGGGTGACCTGAAAGTCTGAAGCTGAGGCAACCAGGAACCCCAATCACCTACCTGGAGCAGCAATTGCCCTGCTAGGCTGCAGAAATCCCAGTTGCTCTCTGGGAGGCACTTAGTCTCCAGCCAGGTTTGACAGTGCCATGTCTACCTGCAGTGCAGGCAGTTCCCAGGTTTCTCATCTGTTCCTGAAGTTACCAAGTCAGGCTGGGAAGGCTTTAAGGTTGTATGACCCTCCCAGAAGAGTCACGATAGCACCAGGGCAGGTAGCTGTGTGGTGACAGCCCAAGCACAACCTGTATCCATCACGAAAATCACCAGCAAAGACATAATGACATTACACTTTTTCCCCAACAAACCTTCCTGTGGCCACAAGGAGATGACAGAGCGTGAACAAACTATTATACATTTCAGTATTATTTACAAATAGGTGTGTCTCAGATATTTTATGACTGTGCATGAAGGAAAGTGTTTTGATTATTTATGCATTGCAGAAGTAACACTGTCAGGAATAAAAACAGGTCTTCTCTGAAGATTTTTGCAGCTGAATGGTCAGACCTTTTTTTGTAATTATGAATAACAGACAGACAGCAGTTCTTTTCATGTGCACCATCTGCAGTGGTGCCTCTGTGAAAATACAAGACAGTCCTCATAAGCAGGACCACCATGGGATGGTTTAAAAGCAGAAATGGAGATGGACAATTAATCCTTACAACAAAGTCCTAAGTCTGACAAAATAGAGCCTGGGTTTATAGCATGGAAAGAGAAGGCACATTCAGGAACACCACTGTTTCATTTAACTAATTTGAGGTCAGAGTAAGGTAGGGCAGCTGGGGAAAAAAATTGGAAAAGGTTCTTTTAATGATTTTATTAATCATGAATGGATCTAGTGCTAGGGACAGGAAGAGAAGAACTTTATGTTTTTTACTAGCACTTTAAAACAGTCCCACCTTCAGATGAACGCAGTAAGGGAGTACTCCATCAAGCAAGGGATAGTGAGGAAAACCTTACAGCAGCTTTCTGGAGCTTTCATAGCTTCTTCTTTCCTGGTTTTCTATATCCATAATAGAAATAGTAATGAGCACTGAAGTCTATACTGGTAAATAGAGTAGTAAATTAAATGTGCTGAGTTCTAGCCCCTGTCCCTGAGGGTAGCAAACTGAGAACAGCCCACATCTGAATGTCTAACTTCACTTACTCTCCAAAAATGGGTGGCCATTACCTAGCTGTTCATTTGGAGTTTCTCCTCCCCTGCACTAATTCTGGACGTACCAGCCAGACACAGAAAGTGACAGCTGATCTAGGCCAAACCCCTGCTAAGAACTCTGCCAACAGTTCAGTGCACTGGACAATCACTTTTCCTTAGCCTATGGGGCTGTAAATAAGGAACCACATTCAGCAGCTGTAGTAAGTAGGAAGGATCCCTCTGGACCTCACTTCCAAGATAAATTATCTCACAGATAATTTCAATTAGCTTAATCATCTTGCCCTTTGCCTATGGTTAAGGTGGAGCAGCTGGAAGTTTTTCACCCTGGTTATTTCATGCCAGTGAAAAGTACCAGTAAAAAAGTCCTACTTTAGCTCCTTGATCAATGATGTAAATGTCCCTTCTGAACCTGAACTTACAGTGAAGACTTGTTGGTCTTTTGGGCGCACAGAACTAACTGTCCTTTGCTGTGCTCCTGCTCAGGAGTGGCATTTGGAGGAAATGGGGAAGTGATCCAGCCAATGGGTCTGCAAGTGTGAGAATCACAAAAATGTGAAAAAATGTTCCCCCATTAACAGGAGACAAAAAGGTGACATCTGTCACCACATCCCTGTCATTGCATTAGTAGTGCTCTAGTACCAGTTTGGGGAAAATGACACTGTCCCAGCCCCAGTCCATGGAGTGAGGGCCCAGAAAAGCCTATTTATTCAACTATTAAGCATTTGATCTTCCATATTTCATCAAGCAAAGCACCTATGAAAGGAGAAGGGAGCTTTGCCTGAGAGGACACTGCAGGATTTTGGTCTCTCATTTTAATGGTTAAGCAGCTCTGAGTCTCAGCCTTCAGCAGGGCTGAGGAGATCTGTGCCGATAGGAGAATGCTCCTTCTTTTCTTGTGGTAAAATTAAAAAGAAAAAGAATCTCATACATCATAAAATGTGACAATTCCCAGAGTAGTTCTTTTGGGGCTCCTTCTACCAAAGAGTTGTAGCACTGCCAGGCAAAAGGAGAAATGATCTTAATCACCCAGACCCTAGGAAAACACTATATCTTTTTTGTGAATCGAATTTAAACAGAAGTTATGCAGGAAGGACCAAGTCAAAAAACACTTTTTCCAGATGACAGAAAGATTGAAACACACATGAGGGAAAAAAGCCTTGCTACGAACATTTAGCTTGATATATCTTGTAGGTGAAAGAACTAATGCTGTAAAGAAAATGTTTGTCTAGTGCTGCTGAGTCCGCTCTAGACTGTAGTAACACTGGTCAAACAGCACTTTCACCAAACGTTTCTTAGCCACTCTGCTGTTTGAAGAGTAGAAAGTACAGGGAGGAGGAGAAAAAGCAAAATCTAAATGTGAACACTAAGTTCTATTTACTGAGATAAAGATTGAAGAAATAGATATGGATATAGAAAATGCTCTTGAAATATGTTCCTTGTTATAAATAAACCATGTTGCCAGCACTTAAATAAAAAAAAATAAAATAAAATCTCTGTTGAGAGTCACAGGGGAGCAATACCATCGCCTGAATATCTGCTGATGCAGCTGAACTATGCTTAAGACATCTGCAGAGATGAAACTACTTTGTGGCTGGAGGTATTAGGAAAAAGAGAGTTACTTCAACAAAAAAATAGCCAGTGTGTGAAAACAAAACCACACCAAACTCTAACTGATCATACACTTCTACAGCTGTGGCACCACCATAGCATAGTTATTCCATCAATCTGTCTGCCTTGGAATTGAAGCAGAAGATTGTAAAGCAGGCTGATAAATGAAGAAACCTCCCCCACAGCACCACTTTCTGTTGAAACCTCAGATCCTGAGCAGACTCGCAAAATATTAAGAGAAAGCGAAGAACAAAAATAAGCGGGATTTGCAGCCAATTTATTCAAAATGAGCGCCTTGTTCACTTGGCTGCCAGAGCTCTGAGTTCAGCCCCCGCCAGGTCTGCCCGACACTCCCTGCTGCTGTGGCTGGTACCCGAGGGCAGCATCGCCGTGCCCCGCACATGGCCCGAGGGGAGAGCTGCAGGCAGAGCTGCAGGGAGCGGGCAGTCAGCAGACATGCATTATTCATGTGCCACGCACCCCTTGAGCATGGGTGAGTTTTGAAACTATTTCCTTAACTTGCAGTGGCTCTCACTTCGGCTTGCGAGTGTTTTTGCTGCAGTTCATTCTTTAGTGGCTGCAGCTAAGCCGGATCAACTGCTTGACCACAAGACACAAAGGCACCTCATTTTTAATTAAACGGCTTTAAAAGTCGGCTTCAACAAAATACAAATTGTTTCTGCCTCAAACCAAACCTTGCCTTTTGAAGGCTGCAGCCTTCCATTTAGTGTTTTATAATGAGTAGAATTCTCTGCACTTCTTCTGCAAGGGAAGTAGGAATTCTTGTTTTCACTTTTAGCCTGAACTCCTTACTTCTACTATTTGAAACACCGCATTATGATTACCAACCATTGATCAGGACTTCAGGCAATAAGGGACAGACTGGCAGATCTAATGCACATCTACATTAGAGATATAATCCAGGAACATTGAAGAATGGGTGCCCCTCCCATGTCCAAACTCTCACCTGAAATGGCAGAGCATTACTGCTTCGCCTGCTTCGCCCCCCATCCCTTTCTCTCTGATTTCTCCTCCCATCTAAAATTATCACAACTGTTACATACAGTTGTTTTCTCAGATGTCACTCAACAAGCATCTTCACCCTGCTTTGCTGTTTTCCCCTGATGCTCCTCCACCAGCATTTTTTAAAAAATATTTGCCATTTACCACACAGAATTCCCATGATCTCCTTTCTTGCCAGCCTAATAATGTAATTTTCCTCAGTTCTTCGGTTGTCATAGGTTTAAAATATGAATCAACTTCAGGACTATCTTTTATTCTTCTAGAAAAACCAGGGGTAAGGGGGTGCTATGAAAAACCCAGTTTCTCAAACAATCCTAGGTGGTACCTTTTTACCTATACATAAGGGTCAGGCCCAGATGTGTGATGCATTGCACAGTCAAGAAAGGGTCAGGGCTTCCCAGAAGGAGGATTCTACAGGTAATTTACCACCCATTGGCAGCCTTTTTTTTTTTGATGAAACAACACATGAAACTTTAACTCCCTGCTAGAGCATTTTAGTGAATCAACAGCTCAGAAAATGTACTAAGTCCCCTGTTCACACCACTGGAAAAGCAGTGGTAGCCTCTCTGATTTACCTCTGGTCCCTTAAGCAATAACTCAGTAACTGAGGTGACTTTATTAATAACTACTTGACAGACAAAAATGGTAATGACAGTCTTGCCATGACAAGTCTCATTGTGGTTGTTGCTTTTCCTCCCTGCTGCTGCTTTCAGCTCCTGTTTACTGGGAAATATGACTCATTTGCTACTTTTGTAATATACAGTAATGCAAAGCTGGGGGATTCCCTGACGGAAGAGCTATTTACAGTACAGTTGTAATCAGAGTTCATACATGATTGTGTATGTGTGTATAAATATAAATATAAATATAAATATAAATATAAATATAAATATAA
>JAHLSL010000062.1:5367051-5402041 GCA_025920805.1 Petroica traversi | reverse complement strand
AAATATAAATATAAATATAAATATAAATATAAATATAAATATAAATAAGAGTTTTTACACACTCTCTCCTGAATCTAAGGTGGCTTTGTATGGTAGGTTTTGCAAAACAAATTAGTAAGGACAAAAATGAACTTCTTATGGGTACTTACAAGTTCCTTCCACAAGTAAAAGAAGCTGAGAAAGTACAGCCTGTTTTTTATGATGTATATGAGCTTTAGGCCATTAGAAAGAGAGTACAAAAAGGCAGCTCTCTGAGGTCAGCCAAAACCACAAATACTAGCCAGCATAAAATTATGGAAGGAAGAAAAGAGATATTTGGTATTAGGTTCACTTTTTTGAACGCAAATAGAGAATAGGTGACAACATGTTGCAGATGGTCTGTATGATGTTTTGATAAACACTTAATAAAAATGCTTCAAGTTCCCATTGTGATAAGTGATACACAGACGTTCTTGTGGCCATTACAATGGGGCCAGTTCAGTGGGACTCATTATTAAGCATGAATTTGTTGTTGCACGTGTAGTCCTATTGAGCATTGAATGCAGAAGGTTTTGAAAATCATTCAAGAAGGTTGTACTTACAGCCTTTGCAGGAGTGCATTCACATCAAGAATAACTTATGAGCTAAGATGTCTGTTCCAAAACAAATTTCTTCAGAGGAAAGAAGTGTTGTCCATTGAACATTGAAAATTATTTAAAAGAGTTCTCCTCCATACTGAGAATCACTTTGGAGCATTCACGTAGGGAATGCATACCACGTTAATTGTGAGTAAAGCACATGCTCATTTCTCACATTAGAGAACATCCTATCCCAGTGGTGTGTTCTTCACTCATCTAGAGGCCCAGAGAGAAGAGAAGGGTCTTTATACAATTTATTGTTGCACACTGGAAAAATAAAACCAGCATAAAACAAACAAAAAAACAATGCAGAGACAGAGATGTGAGGTATTTCCATGAATACATACATGCTGGTCTTTTCCACCCAAATAAATCTTCATGCTACCATAATTATTCAACTGATTTTACTTCAAAAGATATGGACAGATCTGCAAACATTTTCCCCCACATTTTTGTGGTTTTTACCCTTTCAACCCATTTTCTGCTATGGAATTAATTTACAAACAATGTGTGTTGTCCCCCAAATGACTTTATGTGAAGGATACCCTGTGCAATGAGGCATTTCATACCATTAGGGCCACCCAGTCTGCCCCTGGAGACACATCCTTCTGAAAACTGTGTTTACGTTTCCATTTTTATATAGTATTTGATGTTGAGGATTTTCTCTTAAATGCTTGGCATAACCTTTTCATTACTCTATAGTATGCTTCTCACACAAAATAACAAGCAAATAAGAGAGGAGGATCTGAATGTATTTTTATGGTGTTTATGTCACTGAACATCTGGTATTACCTTTGATTTTAAAATCCTTCTAGCATGTTAGAATTCATAAAATTATTTCAATCAAAAAGAATTTGGCTCACATATTTGATGTGTATAATAGTAGCTCACTAGTTCCTGAGAATTAAATTTTACCATTTTTTGACAGAGGAAAAAATTTTCAGAGGGAATGTAGGTGGGGTCTAGCATCAGGTACCTAGAACAGGGGGTTAAACCACAAAAAAAAAAAAAAAGAAAGAAAAAGCTTAAACCATGACAATCTTCCACTATTTTAGGCATGTCAGCACATATGTTTGTTCACAGAAGCATTGTTTTAGACTAGGATACATGTAGCTGATAGACACAACTCCACACTATTTCTACTACCTCAGTAAATGAAATTTAAGGCAAAGCATTAAGTTTCAAACCCAGCATGCAGTATTTGGGTGCAAGTAGATACCCTATAGATGTAAGTCTATAGAACAGTCCAAAAAGAAGTGGTGATGCAAGTGCTGGGTGTGTTACAACCAGCATTGCTGCAACAGAGCTACTCCAAAAAGGCCGCACCTGGTCCTCGTGTGGTTCTTCTTGTGGGTTTTTCACTGCAGCAACCAGATGGTCCTTCCACCCACCCCTCTTTGTCCTCCTCCTCCCGAGGCTGGTGTGGGGCCCAGGTTTTGGAGGTGTGTGGAGGCCATGCACAAGCAGGGGCAGCTGCTGGCATCATGGCCCTGCCCACCACGGGGCAGGTACCAGGGCAGTGATGCTGGCAGAAGCTCCTGCCCTGAATGCCCACAGCAAGCTGGGGTGCACCTGGCCCCCAGCACTACAAACAAAGCAGAAAATCAATAACATTTTTCTGTGGCTGACTGTTATTTGAATCCGTGAGCTTCACATTTTCTAGCTTTTCTCCATGACCATGACAGCTAAAACTTAATTTCCTTTTTAATTTGTTAACCAAAGCTGGACACCTGTCATCTAAAACTTGGATTTGAATTCCCCTTGTGCCCATCTAGTCTCTCCCTCTCCTTTCCTCTTCCTCCTCTCCCACAATACTCCAATGCTCAAATTTAGGAAGATTTATGCTTGAGCTGCTGGAGCTGGCAGCATTATATTAGTAGCAGAAGGTGGTATTCGAGTAAGGGCCAAAGCAAGGCAGAATTACAGTGCTAGATACAAGAGCAAACAGAAAAGAAACACCTGCCATACGGTACTTTGCATCAGAGCTGGCTGCAAATTTTTCACCAAAGCAAATTTTCAGTGAAAATTGTTATTCTTTTTTCTGGCCAAAGACAGATTTTTTTATTTGATACGTCCACTTTTGCATTTGTCCTTAAAATTAATGTGGACTATCAAACAAAAGATATTACAATAAGCACATATTCAGTTTTCAGCCAAATTGTGTTTGACAAAAATCTGTCAGTTCCCAGGGGAGAAAAGAACCTTTTTTTCACCCAGTCCTATTTTATAAGCCTACAGTATACAATACCTATTGTTTTCTGTGTTGTTAAACCTCTTACCATGGTTTAGTATTGCAGCTGGCTGTCATGCTTGTGTTTGTACACTGGATATCTGTGGGGTAGATTACTTCATTATTTATGTGTATCAATTCCTCATTTGGAAAGGGAACATTCCCCACTTTGTCTGTTCAGCTGATAAGCATAGCAACTACTGTCTCTTACTGTGCTTGGGTACGGTGCCACTTAAAATGGGCCTTCAGTTTCAATGAGCACTAATGTTGTGCTAATGTCATGTAAACAATACAGAATAATAGTCTTATTAAATCAATATCTTCTGATCAGCTCCAAAGCAGGCAAAGAAACACATGCTCAGGTTATTTTTTTTTCCCCAGAAACAGGCCTCATGAAGCAAATCTCCCTGGTTCTTGACAGTGGATGGTGCCTATAAATCTTTGCAAGTCCATGCTGTTTGCTTAGCAAACAATGAGGACGGGATGTCTTCTAGGATTATTTGTGCACTAGTGATAGAAATCACATTGATATGAGGCTAAATCACTACTCATTCTTTCCTGTTTCTCCAACAGCTCCCCAGATTATTCTCAGTCTCTTCTTTTTCTCCTTTGTCAAAAGGATTTTATTTTTGCACTGTCAGTAGAAATGTCCATTACATAGTGGTGCCATTTCGTGGCAGCTGCTTTAAACATGCTTGCCATCAGCAGATCTGAGCTCAGGTTTGGCATGGAAAGGAGCTGTATTTGCAGGACTGCGATTTCTGTGTGCTCTTCCCAGAACAAACCAGTTTGAATTTACTGTCCACACCCTGAAGAGAGGGTCTGGCAGGAGAGGTCCAGCCAGGCCTCAGCAGTGCTTTCATGTCCCATCCCCACCACAGGGAATGCAAATGTTACTTGTGTGTGGGAGAGCTGGAGTTTCCTGCCCAGGTGGCCCTTGACGCAATGGCAATCCTGAATTCTGAACGCTGTCACTGTACAGCACCAGCAGGGTCTCCAGCCACTCGTGTCCTGCTGGGCAACTCCATCACACAGCACTGCTGGCAGGGAGCTGTAATCCAGCACAGTATCACCCTTAGAAAAGGGAAAAAGCTCCAGGAACAAAGGTGAGGAGCAAACTGAGGATGATGCAGTCTGCCTTTTTTATCCTAGTCCCCTCTTTCAGGTCCTGATATGGCTCTTCTGCTGTCTTCCCCCTGAACCTCAGCCCTCACAAAACAAGTAGTGCAGACCAAGTTCCAGAGGTGTGCAGAAACAGTATGATTTAGGTCTCAGCTCTAAACACAAACTGCAGCAGTTTGGTGCAGACAAGTGCCCAGATAACACAGGATGTTGCAGGCACACAGAACTCACTGCCTTCCCCGTGTATCTCAAGCCTACGTATCTGTAGCACTTGGCTTTGGTTGCATCTATGAACTTTGCCTAAAGCACGTAACACTCATGAATCTGCAAAATTGGACTGAAAGTCTCCAGAGAAGACGATTACCCAGGAGAATTTTAGTATTTCCTGCTTCCAGTTGGGCTGGAACCAACACAAAAACAGCTATAACAGTATTTGGCTCTGACATGCCTCATTCCAGCCAAAAGGCAAGAAATTTAGAGGTATGTAAAGATGAAAAAAAAAAATGATGGGAGATTGGGGTGAGGAACAGAGCTGAGCTTTAGAGAAACTGAAGGGAAAAAAATATTAAGTTCCATCAGTTCTTATTTGTTTCTGAAGGATTTTGCTAACTTGCAAGGCTAGGTACTCCCCTCTGAATAACACCTGGGCTTTTTTACAAAAGAACAATCCCTAAAGGCTAGACTTTGGGCCCTTGGCACTGTTTTATACCTCCCCAGAACAGAATAAAACTGCCAAGTCAGACTGGGATCTAGCCCAGAGTTTGTATTAACTAAATTATTTATTTAGCTGATAATTACAGGCTTCCTGGGCCTGAGTCTCTTTACACAAGTACTCTTTGGAGACATCTACTGAATTCAGAGGAAAGCATAATCTTTTCACTGCTCTTCAGCAGATCTGGCAATAGTTAGAAGGATTGAAGCAACCCTGCATTATTACAGATCCATGCACAAATGTAGCACTTCAGACAGAAACCTCCTATCAAGATGAACAGTGGAAACTTGCTTTGTGCGCACATCTGGAAATGAAGGGTTTAGATTTTGCACTTGCAGATTTTTGCTGCCTGTGACCTCCCTCACCAGCACAACAAACTGCACTTTGTCAAGGGGGAAGTTGGATTTGTACACTATGTGGCACAAACACAGTCTCTCTGACTGCTGGCTGCATTGTGCTGCTGCATAAAAAACTGAACACAGATTTTGCAAAAGCAAGCAATGACTTCAATAGTAATCACAGGGCATCACAAGAAGTTTGTACCTACACAGGGGTCATGCAGATTGCCTGGAAAGCCCTGTGGTTCTGGAGGTGCACACTGAGGTGCCTCACTAGCCTCTCTGGGTCTTGAAGCAGTTCATCCCAGCTGGCACAGCACCATGGTGTTGGCATTGATCGGCACAGACCCTGTCTGAGGCCGGCTGCTCTATGGCCACATTGCCACTGGCTTCTTCTTCCCACTCTGATCCCACTTGAAATTTAAGTTCTTAGACCCAATCCACATATATTCTATATTTTTGCCTTTAGAGCTGTATAATCCAGAGTAGACCAGCTGCAAAAAGCTGTCATGTGCTCTCATAAACTGTCATATTAGAGATCTTGAGCTGTTAATGGTAGTTCACACCACAGGATGAAGGAGAATCTTGAATCAAACTATATGTGCCTGCAAAGAGTGTAAGTGCAGCACCAAGGCTGCTGGGTCATTTGTTTCTCCAGCTGGGAGAGAACATGGGCAGGGAGAACAGTTCTGGCCAATGTCACTGGTAATTCCAGGCACCAGATGCACGCTCAACCTGGATCTCTGGGATGCCTGCAATGTTCTTTCTCCTGGGTCTTCTCCTCCCACAGCCCTCTGAGAGATGGGACAGCTGATAAGTCTCAACTCTTTGTATATTTTGGTATGAAGCTCAGAAATTTGGCCATCCCACCCTGGTGAGTCAGCCCACATGCATCTTGATAACTGGGGATGTTCGTCGACTCCTGAAGAGAGGGGATAATCTAATTAGGTTCTCACTAGTCATAAATTTGGAATTGTAACAGAAAATTTTAAAAACTGAGTGTTTCCAACTGGGTTTCATATCCCTGGAAGATCACTACATAAGTGTTTGGGTAATAGTCACCTAATTAGATATATACTTACCTGAATCCATTCCATTGTGGGAAAAAGAACTTCTAAAAATTGGTCTTGAGTGAAAGCTTGCTTTAGTTTTAAAGCAGTCACCAAATGAAAATCCTTTTAAAACCAACTCAATCCCAGTTTTCATTCCACAAAAAAGGAGCAGCACTTTGAATACCAAGGGCCATATTAAAAATGAATCTACAAATGAAAATAAGAGAAAAATAAAAGCCTTTGGTTTAACTTAAAAGCATAAATGCCCTTGGTTTAACCTTTCTGTAGCCTCTTACTCACAATATGTTTACATTGTCACCCAAATACTTAAAGAGGAAAATTTTACCCCAGGATCATGACCTTCTCTCTGTTTTCTGTAGTCTTGTGCTCCAGATTAACATTTCAGAATAGAATACAACTCCAACTGCACATGCTACAAAACCACCCCATTTGTAGCTTTGCCACATTTTCATGAAAGAAAATGGGCAATCGCTTTGCCTTCAGCTGTCTCTTTTTACTGGCATCTTAACTTTGACATCTTTCACCACCTGGGGCTTAAGAGGCTTCTTGTAATTGAGAAAGGGCAAGTCCAGCACTTTTTTTCCATGATCCTGTGCCATGCAGGTCTCACTTGGTTATCAATGGCAATGTTATGAGAGTTCAGCAAGGTTAAACACTCGTTAACTACTTACAGGATTTTTTGGCTCAGCAAGTAAATCCTTCAACAGTTCTGCTTGCTTACTCTGCTATCCCATTATACAGCATAACTTTGGGGCTAGACAAGAGGAGTGCCTTTGCAAGCACAATCACAATCCTGTGCCTTTGCAAGCAGAAAATCCTGAGTGTTTATGGTGCAACTCTTGCACAGCCGTGATGACACAACTTCTTTATGCACAACAGTTTTACCTTTCCAAAATCAGAGTGTAAAGGATCCTAAGGACTACAGCAAAACAGATAATAATCATTTCACCCTCCACATACTCTGGGGCAGTAAAGCAGGATGGTTGTTGTTGTTGTCACTTCTTTTTCTTGGGGAATGCCTACCTACTTCTCCTTCAGGACACCGGGGTATCAGTGATACAGAACTAGATCTATTGATGCCTGGGGTTAATGGAAAATTCTGACAGCAACACACCATGATCCCTTTGGCCCAAATTTGGACTAAATTCCAGTTTAGTCCCTGTGGACCTTTAGACCAAAACACTTTTGCGATCCAGCAAGAGCTAGGAATACCTTGATTTAGACACTACAGCGGGATTTAGGTTAAATCAGGATTTCTTTGGCTTTGAAGTTTAGAAATTAAATCCTTATCTGGATGAGGCAAATTGGCATTGACTAAAAATATGCATCAGTACTCTTGCTTCCCCTTCAGTGAGAAAAGACCTTTGGCCTGGGCAATAGATTTGCAAATTGCCAAGGACAAGGAGAAAGCTTTCACAAACCTCAGTAGTACCTACAGTGTTTCCTTGGCATAGTGAAAGCTGTGGTTATGCTCTCTTCATTCTCCCAGCCTCTCCCCCATGCAGAATTTCTATAGTCTGGATCTTCTTCACCCTTCCCATAGCAAATATCCCTGTCCTTAGTTTCCTACCCACTTCAAACTCACCCTTTATATCTTCTACCTTTCTTTCTTCAGTTTGGACCCATATGACTAATACCATACTGACTGCTTTCTTCTTCTTATAAAAATTGCAGAAAAAAAACCTAAGAAAGTGTCTGTCATGATTTCACCCCAGTCAGCAGCCAAGCCCCACAGAGCCACTCACTCACTGCCCCACCAGCAGGATTGGGGAGAGAATCAGAAGGGTAAAAGCTGGAAAACTCATGGGTTGGAATAAAGATAGCTCAAAAGGGAAAACAAAAGCCATGAACTCAAGCAAAACAAGGACTGCTTCCCATGGGCAGGCAGGTGTTCAGCCATCTCCAGGAGTGCAGGGCCCCATCATGTGTAATTGTGACTTGGGAAAATAAATGCCATCAGTCCAAATGTTCCCCCTTCCTCCTTCTCCCTCTTCATATACTGAGCATGATTTCACACAGTCTGAAATATCCCTTTGGTCAGTTTGAATCATCTGTCCCAGCTGTGGCTCCTCACCACCTCTCATGCAGCCCCAACTTCCTCACCAGTGTCTCAGTGTGAAAAGCAGAAAGGCGTTGGATATAAGTAATCCTTGCTCAGCAATAGCAAACTCATCTCTATATTATCAATTCTGTGTTCAGCACAAAACCAAAGTACAGCTTTATACCAGCTATTATGAAGACAATTAATTATACACCAACAAAACCTGCAGAGTATCAAAACCTATTAAAAAGATAAGCATGCCATTGACAAAAATGTAGCATATTCATTTTGGTCCAGGTTTTTAGGAAAGAAAAAGATAACATTTGCTTCAGTATTTTCATAATTTCTGCTTTATAACAGAAGCCACAGATTAATTTCAATAAAATTTGACAGGTGAAGAGAAATATCAAAATATTAAGTTCCAACAGCTTTGAAATGTTATGTAGTGCAGCTGAAGATACAATTTCAGCCACTGGGAAATCAGAGCTAAAGAGAGAAGAAATACCCTAAACAGCCCTTCTGCCTATGGAAAAGCTGCAATGAGAGCTGACCATCTCTCAGGCCATATGCTATTTTAATAATACTTCCCTAGGTTTCCATTTCCTACCTCTAAGCCATGTGTCTCATTTGTTGGGGTTTTGGGGGGGGCTTCCCTCATATTCAGGGAAAGCACTGGTTTCACTTGTTGAATGTTTTTGTTTTCCTTTTCATAAGCCAAATATCTGGTCATCCCAACAGTCTTGTGGGGAGTTTGTCATGCATCATGCTGCTCAGAATCACAAACTTGGCCTTAATTTTTAGACCATTCACATGCTGATCTATTGTTTCTGCATATCTGCAGGAGTCTGATATCTGGTAATAAATAAAAAGAGATATCCAAATGTCACATATTTCTTGGAGCTGAAATAGTCCTGGAACTGATCCATTAGTAGAGTTAACTTTGCATTATCCTTTTACATTACAGAGCTGAGACTACTATCAATACATCATGCCCAGTCACGTGAGGGAAAGCAGATGCTTGTCATTTCTTTCCTCACCATCTTGCTGGTACATAAATACTGTACAAGCATTTATCTCCCCTTTCTCCAATGCTAGAATAAGACCTCTGTAAAAAAACCAAGGCTTGTCAGGGTGCCACGTGTCTGCTATTTTCCCCATCAGACCAAAGCAATAACAATCCAGCTGTGCAGGGGTCAGAGACATGGTGTGCAGGAACAAAGGCAAGGTGAAGTAACATGTTATATGTGATTGCTCTAGTCAGGAGCTGAACTAAGACACTGAGGTCCTTGACTTAAATTCAAGTACTATGTAAACTGTTCCAATCTGGTTAATCTGGTATTTTGCAACCATTGTGTATATCAGTATAATCTGTGCCTATGCTAGAAAACCAGATCATGCAAGAAAAAAGACCCTTGAGAATGAGGGCTGCTAACACATTGCTAAATAATCAGTGCAGGCAGACACTGTCATGTTCAACATTGTGGCAGCTGGTCAGCCCATGGGCTTAACCACAACCAGCTGATGTGCTGTTAAACATTACAGTCCCTGTCTGTGTTCAATGTTTAACAGCATGTTTAGCATTGTCTTAGTTACCAAGATTCCTCGGGGTTGTGTTTTATCATGATGAAATTTTCCAGTGTGGAAGAGCTCCAAAAGTGTTTTACAACCACTGGAACATAAGACAGAATATAACGTGTCAAAGAAGAATAGATGGGTTTAGCCAGTATGCTTGCCTTGTGGCTATTAAAGAGATCTTCCTCCCACACATTATATTGCCACAGGTGCAATCCTGGGCAAAAGGATCCTTTGTTTAGGAAGGAGACATTTTTACCTTCAGGGTCGTCCATTCTGGAGCAGCCTCCACCCTCTTTGTATGAAAAACCTCAAACTCACTGACTTGGGGGCATCCTGGCAAGATCCACGTGGTTTCTTAGTTCTTATTGGAGATGAAAGGTTGAGTGAATGAAGATTTCAAGTTTTTCTTTGGCACAGGAGCTGTTGCAGTAGGGTAAATTAAGATACTTGGACTTCTATCCATAGCTCTGGTGTGTACTTTAAATAATTACCCAAGTGTGGGGAACCATCATGATGGGTGCTTTTTAAATAACTGTGGAGAAATAGAAAATGATAACACATTATGTCATCATGTAACTCCTGGAGTCTGAGTTCCTCACTGAGCCTCTTCCCAGATATTTAAGGAGCTCTCTAAGAACTATTCAGACCCAAAATCAGCTTTGGAGAAGTTTGGACCTAGGTTGACAAGCAGGTTCTGGATCTGCCTTCTTCATCTATTAGGAAATAAAGCCAGTCTTTGATCAGAACCTTCCTGAACTTTGATAAATTATGATTATGCTTCAAAAATGGACCTTTGCCTCCTTCAGTTTTTGTCCCCTGGACAATGGATTCTAACATGATTGGCCCTCAGGGTCTTGTAACAGTTGCACTGCATCAGGTTGCAAGGATCTAAGGATCTTTGACAAAGGCTCCTTAAGCAACTTTGAAGTTCTCCTGCCAAATATTGCAAAAACTGTGCAACTCTGCAAAAGTAAACCTCCATACAATACAGGGAGGTATTTCCTGTGCCCTCTTTTGTTTAAGAAACAAGGGGAAAGAATGGAGAAGAATCTCCTTTCCTGAAACATTGAAGTTAACTAAAACAGGCAAAATCAGGGAACATAAAAGTAAGGCACCACTCACTAGTGGTGTGTCATCCCACAAAGTTGATTGGAATTTTAGAAAAAACAAGTTATGTTAGATTTTTTTTTAATGAAAAATCAAAGATTTTTTAAAAATCACTGAAAAGTGTTAATCAGAAAAATGTTTTTTGCCCTTACCTTTGCAATCATACTGACTATGCATAACAGGACAAACGACAAGAAATATATATTGACACTGGCATTCTCTAGATTTTGAGAAAAACAGGGTGAATGATATTTGGTGGCCTGATCCAAAGCCTAAGAATGATCATGGAATGCTGTCCATTCACTGCATCAGGTAGAAGATTAGGTCATACTACTTTAATGCAGTCTCAAGCAAAATGCAAATAAACTATTTACTTTAATCTCTTGCTTATCTCTGAAAATTGACCATGTAAGGTCCAGGAACCAATATTTATTTTATTTAAATTGGGTTTGCTCATTACTATATTTTTGGTTGCTTCTTTAGGAATAAGACGACTTTTCATGCACCTCTGCATATCCCAAAATTCCCTTTCTTTGAGCAGCTCTTTTTAAAAACACTGAATGTTGAGTCGTCTGATGCAGATACAGTACATTGGTTGTTTCATTCTGGTTCTTTTCAGCAAGTCAGTTGCCAGATAAGACTTACCACAGCACTTTTGTCACTTGTACGTCTACGTCAATGTGGCTTCAAATTCTGGAAACCCAAGAAATGAAGGCAGACTGTTGAATGGCAATGGTGTTTCATGCTTTTCAGCAGGGAAAAAAGGTCAGACAGAAGTCAGATGAGAGACGCAGCCACCCTTGGTACTCTCAAGGATAGGTCCTGCTAGGGGAGAAAAGGAGTCTGTAGGAAAAGTTCTACTTTTCTTTTGTTTTCTTTAATTAGCATCCCAGACGTTTATGACATTTATGTCTGATTTATTGAGCAGTTGAGATATTATCAAGACTTCCATCACAGCACCATCACGTATACTGTTATGTCCATAAAAGGTACCATCTTCAGGATAGTTTCAGTAAGAGGAAGGCTTGGAAACTATGTAAGGTAAACAAGACTGTTGGTTTGTTGTTTTTATTCCTGGTGTACCCAGACTTAACAGCTGCCAAAAAGCAGGCAAACTTTAGCCTCCAAAAATAAAAAGTGATTATACTCTGTCTAACCATCTCTACCCTTAACTGCACCACTGCCTATCACAAAGAGAAGGACAGATATGTATTTTGTGGTATTGTTCTTGGAAACTTTCCATTCAGGAGTTTGCAAGAATAATGTGGCTGTGCTGCTGGTGTGGAGCTGCAGTTTCATGAGTATCAACTCATGGTCCTGTTGAGCACCCCACTGTTTCTTTACATCTTTCTATGGGCACTAGACACAGATTTCTTTTTTATTCACCAGAATATCATCAACTCTCTCCAAAGGCCTGATTCAGTCCCACCAATGCCTGTAGGAGCCTCTGCACAGATTCCAGTGGCAGTTCTGGTCAAATCCTTTGAGGAATGATGATCTTTCCCTAGGAGCTCACAAGGGTGTGTGCAATTGTCTCCACATCCAGCTATGTTTCCCTGCCCTCAGACCTGTCCCTGTGATTCTTCTTCAACATCTTCTTTGCCCAGACTCTTTCTGTATCATAACAAGGACAAACTTTGGTCCAACTCTCAAACTTCTGTGCAGTTTTGAGTATCATAAGCCTTGTGACAGGAAGAGCAGGAGCATCAGCCTCGCTGGTTTGTTGAGGTATTTCTGGCTGATGACTGAAATTTTAGCCTGTCTTCATCACACATGTGTGGGATCAGATCTGAGTCACATCCAAGGGTGTCTCACACCTAGTTCTCAAATGGTGAATGAATAGCCTCTTACACTGGACTTTATTTTAATCTAATTTCGTCACTGCTAGTTTCTTACTGCCTGATTTTTCCTAAGTCTCTCTCTTCATGCCTGTATTTCTCTCCCCATCCTTCTACACCTTACTACTTGAGTTTGTGGCACTATCACAGCACAAAGAGTAACAGCCTGATATGGGCAATTTCAGGATTTAATCCCCTAGCAAGGGAAGAGGCCCTGGATGTGTGCTGTCTTTGCACTAACATCAGAATTCTCAGTGTCTCTACCAGATCTGCAGAATGATAGAGGAACCAAAGTGATCCTGAGTGGTTTCCTCTCTGCTGTTTTTGGTTCCCACCCACCTCTCCCAGCAGATCAGGCAGATGTTCATGGCCACCTGGTGTCATGCAAGGTGCTTAGGAGAAGGGAGCTGGATCTCAGCTTTGTGTTTCTCTGCATTTCAGTTCCCTGCTAGCAATATGCATTAACAACGCATAGGCTTCCTGGCTAGTTTGTTATTTGGAGCATCAATTATTTAGAGATTACATATGTTTCTAATACCTTTGGGCTATTTCCCAAAAAAAGACTGTGCAAATTTCTGAGTTTGAGTCAAGTAGAGAATTTATGTGACTAGCAGAGTACTCAACAATGTTTGTGGAGATAGCAAAATAAACCCATGCCAGCAACCCAAAGAACGGTCACAATTCTAACCCCAGGATAAACTGCAAGTTTCACGTATTCTTTGTGAGTAAATCTTTCCTATAATGTTTCTCCAAGTTGTGAAAAATGGTCACGCCTTTCCAGGAAAAAAAAAGTCTCCCTTGCTAACAAAATTGTGAGAAATAATCAGAAGAGCCAAGTAAAAATGATGGGAACTAAATAAAAAAAAAATCACTGAAGCAAGCTGCAGGTACAGCTGCTTTCTCCAACTGCTATCAGCTCTCCAGAGAGTGGCATGTTTCATAAACGAAACACTTATTTCTTGTAAATATGTTAATTGTCTTTTGACAAGCCAGAACTATCTTCCCACATCTGGACTGCCCCAAGCCATGGCAAGGACACTGCATTTTTTTAAAGTCTCACCTACTGTCACGCTTTTTAGGCATAGCATTACTTTTTCACTGTATTTTACAGGTCTCAATCAGTAGAACAGGGCAGTAAAATATTAGCCAATTATCCCAGACAAGCAGTTCTGCCTTGCAAAGCCTTTTCCACACTGGTTTAATTAAAGGTGTGTTTTAAAATCAAATTAGCTAAGCCAGTGCAAACACCGGGATACATTTAAAGTTGGGTTGTATTGATTTAGCTTAATGTGACCAAGAAGTGATTTATACTTAATTGATGTAGAGCAGATTTAAATCAGTCTGAGTGACCGCATCTTGTACCAGTTCAACTAAATAATTTCAGAGTCAATTTTATATGGATCATATCCCGCTGTTGTGCCAAGAAGCATGACCTGAATGGGTGAATGAAATAACCATATAAAGGAACCTGATTCATCACTGCAATACTTCAGCATAAGTCTGCTGTTGTAGAATTGTAGCTGGTCATAGTAGTAAAACTCAGAATGCATCAGAGTTTGATAGTGCCTCCTCCAAGAATTTTGTAAGGTTTCCAATCATAAAACAGGACGAGCTATTTTGGACATTTGGTTTAGTTGGTTTTTTGTGGGTTTTTTTAACAGGCCTGGCTGTAGTTCTCAGAATAATTTCCTCAGTTGCATATTCATTTTTCATTATTTTTATTTAAAATTTCTAAAAACTTCTATTATTTCAGGCCTAAATAAAACAATAATATTAAACCTTACTTGACTCCTTTTAAGAATTACTGCTTTCTAATCAAAGTTGACAGTCTTTCCTTTCTTACAGAAATGAGGTAAGCTCATTTTTATAAATGGTGTATTTCCATCCAAGATCTGCTCTTCTCATTCTGCATAGGAAAGAAATAAAGGGGATTGTGGGGATATTGTATTTTCAAATAAAATATCGCCAAATTAAATCCTACAGAAGCTTAAGGTCTGAGAGAGGTTTCTTGTGGTGCTTTTACATTGTAAATACTGACGGTTTAGATTACTTACATAAGTTTCAGTCACCAAAAGCGCTGGCTTTAGCAAAAAAAAAAAAAAAAGAAAGAAAAAAAAAATGAGAGAGAGCTCTGAAACAGCTGTAACACTGTATATGAGACACTTGGCTTGTAGCAGAGACGTGAATGCTGAGGTAGGAGTATCACTGCTCTGTGAGCTTACCGAGGTGCCCTGTACCTCCAGACAAAACGTGAATAATGTCTGCTGGGCTCACAAGGAACACCGTGCTGCTGGAAACCAGTTGAGGCACAGCAGTGCTTTGTTAAAACAGGCGGTCACCAGAGAGCCCACAGGTGAAATAGCCTGTCCAGCACTGCGGGCAAACAGGAACTGCTGCTGCAGGCTTGGGTGTGTGTGTTGGAGGGTCTGTTGTGGTGACCTGCGCTGGGAGAAAGCAACGGGACATTTTCCACACAAGTGTGGGCCAGTGGAGATGGGCAGAAAGATGAACATAATACTGATAAATGAGGGGTTTTGGAGGCTTCTCTGCAAACCAGCACAGATGGCTCTGTCACCCACACCCTAGCAAAAGTTGTCATTTATCTCTGGAGGCAGCAAGCGTGTTGCCATGAATTAGAGCAGTTTAAGAGGCTCACATTCGCAATTGTGAGCTGGTAACTATTTACCAAGAAATGCAATCATTACTGTCAGGTGATGATGACATTCCCCCACTTTACTCATTCAGTAACTTCTTGCAGATTCTGTGTGAAGTCTTTGTAGGGGGTGGAATAAGGAGCACTGGCTTCCCTCCATCACTGCTACCAAAAAGGGTGTGTATTTTGGCAGTGGTTTTGCTTGGAATATTCAATTCAGATTAATGTAATTTCAACATCTACTATCCTGAATGTGTGGTGGTGCCACTAAACATACACATTTCCCAACTATGAAGTGCAGGCCATGTCATTCAGCACGGGAGTGAAGTGATTCTTATCTGTCTCCCATGTGTGTGCCTTTCAGATTAACTTCACCAAAATCAATGGCATTACAAGGGTTTAAAAGCAGCAGCAGTGGGAACAAGAGAAGCAGTAGATTATCAGGCAATTTGAGGTTGGGAACTGTGATTGTTTGATCATTAATAATTGTGTTAAATAAATATTTAGCACCATATTCTGGTTGCAGCCACCCAGCCCAGGGCCTTCTCCACTCGCACAAACATGGGGGCAGCTGGGAGGTGATGAGAGGAGAAAATACTTTTCTGGGGCAAACAAAACCAAACCTTTCTCCAATCACCACTCCCCTTGCTCAAGGGGGCTATTTTGTCTGCAGATGTGTGTAAAGCAAGCCCATGATACCATGATTTAGGATGGAGGCCATCCTGGGACTCTGATGTAGCTGTTCCTTCACATATGTCAGCACGTATGTCAATCTCCCCTGCATTAATTGCGGATTTTCTGCCCTTATGTATCTAGTACATTCTTTAGAAAAAGCCCTTGGGTGGCAGACAATGAATGCCCAGCTTCTGTTTTTCTTCTGTCCCCTGCATGTTAACTGTGAATATTGTAAATTCAGTCTACTGCTGAGGCTATCCTTGGTTTCCCATTATATCATCCGCATAATTTTGTACGGATGGATGTCTTCTCCATTCTTGCTGCCTGGTTGTTTGTTTGCTTGCTCATTTGCATGTCGATAACCTTTCAAATTTCATCTCAGTCTTGAGCAGAGGAACCTCCTGAAGAGAGTATCCTTGCCAAGAAAAAGAGACTAATTTTATTTTGCTGGATCATCAAATCTCTCCGAAAACTACAAGCCTCATCCTGCAAGAAACTACAGATGGACAGACCACATAGGGAATTGCTCCTACACAGGTACAGCTCGCTACAGCCTGGTCAGCCCTGTAGTGTCATTTTCCTTTGATCTTGGCCAACTCAGTGAAAATCCCTGGTCTTGGGCAATGTTTTAGTGTCAGCCTTTGCTCTTGAGCAGCCTTATTCAGCCAGACCCTGTTCTGACAGCCATGTAAATATTCAGTTAACAGTCACGATGATCTTCTCAGGGTTTGAGTCCCTTACTTGAGTTACTCCTAATTGCCTGCACTGCATTTTTGCTTTCCCAAAACCTGGCAGAGCCTTCAAGAGACTGCGAAAATGCAGAGCTAGGCAGAGAGCCCAGGATATGAGCCTTTGTGCTCCAGGTGACTGCACAGGGTACCATTTGCTGTATGAATGCTGTTATACATGTGAATAGATTACTGCGCCGTTCCCGTCATTTTAAAATTTCTCCATCTGCATGGATCCTTTCAGGCATAATATTTCATATTCAGGTGCTTTTCTTTGTGTTTCCCCAAAACAAAATATTTTGGGGGAGCAGGGAAATAGCTGCCACTCCTCCTAAAAATATTGATTTTTTTCAGTCTGTATTTCTTGAAGGAATAGCCTGGTACATGCACAGTGTGTCAGAGGCAAATGAACATGTGCCAGGGAGAAGAAATAGCATTTAAAATGCATGACAGAAATAATTTATTAACAAAAATACAATGTAAAATATTTCAAAAAGTAAGTTCTGGCTTCTTCTGCATTTTTAAAGCATAAGACAATGTATCTCTTTTGTCTTCATTCAATATCTCAAGTTAGCCATAATGAGTAATTTCACTGACAAAAAAAAAAAAAAAAAACTGAAAAAATCTCACAGTATATAGGAAAGTTGAACAAGAAAAAATAAAAAGCCTTTGTCCTGCTCATTACTTTGTCATATTGGCAAAACTTTGTGATGTTACCTGAACAGCTACTCTTCTGATTTTCTTCCAGGGACTTTTTTATGCTAATGTCTACTTGGGTGCTGTACCAGTGAAGCAGAGCGTCCTCAGCTCCTGAGGCTCTGAGCCTCTCTTCTGTTCTTGGGCACTCCCTCACACCAATGCTGGGTTGTCATCTGGAGGAAAAGCCTGTTCTGTGCATCCCAGAGTTTCTTAGGAAATGGGAATGTGCTTCTGTAGATTGCTAAATCTAGTGGTGAGTTACTGTGCAGACTTTCTGACCAGCTGTAGCTTGCTATTTGTATGACGCTGTTATTCCTGGCTCATGCTTTATTTTAGGGACATTAACCTGCCTGTGTGCTTTTGCTGATGCCTTACTGGTAACCTTCTGTGCTATGCCAAGCTCAAGACTCCTCAGTAAAAGAGTCTTTGTGAGTCTTCATTTTAAACCTTTTTTTTGTTTGTTTTTTAATGTCTCCTTTGCTTTCCTGCCCTCTCCCATACCCTCTTTCTTTCTCTTTTTCAGCCTCTTGGCTTCTGCTGTCTGATTTTTGTTTCTCTGTCAGAGGAGGCATCCACACAAGGAGCTGGGTAAGGATATGTCACCTGTAAGCTCTGCACTGCCAAAACCCATCAGTGGTCTGCTGAGAGAATGGGTGACCAGCTCCCCATCCACAGAAATCGCCCAGACAGCAGCCTCTCCCCAAACTGTGAACCAGGGCTCCAACAGAAAGCCTCAATTTGTCTAGGTGCCTGTGGGTTGGAAAGGGAATAGGTAACTAGACAAAGCTCTTCAACCCACCATCACCAGCACTAGCAAGAGGTAGGATCTGATTGTCAGGCTGAAACAGGGCAGGGCAGCAGATCTAAATCCTGATGTCAGCTGGAGCCACTTTAGGATGCTCCCTCCATCCCTCCCACCATCAAAACTATAAACAACCTGACTCCTTCCTCATTAAAGCTAGGAAGAGGGAAGAAAGGAGCAGAGAGGAGGGGAGATTGTCAAGAAGGAAAGCAAGCAAGGAATTAAGCAAGAAAGATACAGGGTAAAGAAAGAAACACATAAAGAAAATGCATGCTAATCTTTAGTCATTTATTGTCTTTTTTTTTTTTTCTCCCTTTCTAGTTGAGTCACATTGACATGATCAACATTTTCCCTGGTTTTCCAGGCCTTCACTGGGATTTTTTCACCCCTCAGATAATTCAGCACCTTTTTCAAATCTCCTAAATGAAAACATTTTTCTCCAAATTGCAAATTACCTTTTAGAACATTTCTCCAATAAAGTGTAACCATGTGTGGTTGAACATGATAAAAAAATTATGTGGAAATACAGCTCTGGGTAAGGTACAGAGAACCATATCAAATTAGCAGTACTTTCAGTTGAACATTTGATGCTAAAAGTACCTGACAGCCAGGAGGCAATTGGTGTTGGATAGCTGTTTACCAAGACAAAAATGCCAGGCATCAGTAGGTCAGCGTCAGGAGGAGTAAGATCCTTCATGAACCTGGAGACAATAATTCCTCCTTTTTGTGATATTTTGTTATTTTTCTGCTTCCCTCAACAGAAGTCCTAAAAGCAGGGACATGCGTGTTTCATGTTTATACATTGCCCAAAATGTGCCGGCCTGGATTAAAGATTATATTGCAAACACTGGATCATTGTATCACTATTTGCAAATCAGGTTGCAAACACAAACTGCCCTTTGTAGTGTAATTCAGGGATAGAAGGAAGTTTATGGGGTTGAAGAGAAAGCACAGTCACCAAGTTCTGCATACTCCTGCTGGCCACGGAAAGCTTATGGAAAATAACAAATATGGTGGGGCTGCACATAGGATTTTTCAACCTTGTTGCTGCTCTTGCTTGGGCTGTGACTGAGCAGGACTGGTGGCGATGATCCCCAATCTTCCTGATGTCTGGGAAAGTTTCCCACCACTGGGTGATTTCCTTCTGCCAAGATTATAAGCCTCTTCTTTCTTACCCCTCTTCTCTTTTTCACTGCCACTTCTTTATGAGAGACTTTTTTGGGCAATTCTGCTTTCCAAGGCACCAAGCCCTACATTTCACAATCCAAATGGTCATATGCAAAAGCACAATATGCTGTTAGTCTCCTAAAAAGCATCTCTGCTTTACATGTCTTTGTTAACAGGAGAATTTAGGGCATGAGACTTTAACCCCAGAATTGATAATCAGCATGAATTAGTTGCAACTAGCAAGAAGCAGGCTTCTTCCTGATGTTCAAAAGCTCATTTTGGGCCATTCACACACACATACATACACACAGTTTTCTTCTGTCTCTTAACATTCACAGTTTAAGCTGTTATTCATCTACAATATCCAGAGTTCCTTGTTATCCACCAAGGGATTATCTGTCCAGGAATAAAGCCTGAGCTGTGAAGATTTTCACTTAGCTGGTGCATGTGTGACACTTCCTCTCCCAGCAGGCTCACTGGATTTCTGCTCAGGCTGCCCTTCCCAAGTCCTCTGGTAGGGCTTAGTACTCTGCGGTGCCTAAAGGAAATACTTAGGAACTAAGCATCCCTAACACAACTACAAGTGAAATTGGGGTGAACTTGGCCACCTTGGCCTCTCATGGACTGCTCTTCACCTAAAACACAAGAAAATGGGCAGCGGAGGGAGGGTGAGTGGAATTTTCCGAAATTAATGAAAGAGTTGAAATTTCCTTTTAGTTGTTGGTTTTTTTGGGTTGGTTTTTTTTTTTTCTTTTTTAAACCAAAGGAACAGGCTCTGACCTGGTGGAAATACCATGACTCAGGAAAAAATTGGCAGGACCCTGACATGTTTCACATTTCTGACCCATTTGAGCATTCCCATCAGTGTCATCATCACAGAGCCAGTCATCCAACTAGGGAAAGAAAACCATACCATGTGGCTTACAGTTAGCAACATTTTTCAAACATTTTCAAGAGAAATAACAATGTGCTTGGAGAGTTTTCAGGGTGAAATATATCAACAAAATTATTCAGTAAGAATAATTCTTACAGTACTATTTACTGTCAGACATTAGCGTCAAGAAGTAGAAAAGGACATGTGGGACACAGCCAGAGAGAAAGAAAAGAAGGCAAATCTCATCCCACACACTCAAAAGATGCACCATTTCTGCATTGCTTCAAACTGAAAAGAACCCAATAATTATGATTTCACATTTCCAAGTGAACTAAGCCCAATTCCACACAAATAGCCTCACTGTGGTAATATGCTGCTAGCCACTCATCCTAACTCTGAACTGATCCAGCAGACTACTAGCACTAATCCTGGTTGTGGCTAGCCTTCATCTGTTTAGTTTTCATTAACCCTGTATCACTCAGGTCTTCATTAAACCTATTACTCTTTTAATCTGTTGTTGTGCTCATCCTGACATGTCTTGAATGGTCAAAACCCAGACTCTATGCTCACAAAATGGGAGAAGATTCAGGGGCACCAGCTAAGATCTGGTTTGTGTTGGCTTATGAAAGGATAACATCTTACTGGTTTTTATTCATGTACATCTGAGCCTGCTATGGTTTTGCCAGGAACAAAGTTGCTGGGTGGCCTTTCTGTGAGCAAGCATTGGCTCCTGGGATAGATGGTCCAAGTGCCTGCAATGCAGACCGAGCTGAGCTCTGTACCCAGTGAGAAATGAAGTGAGATTCAACTTGCTTGACTAGTTGCAATACTAGTTCAAGAGTTGCAATACCTTCCCCTAGGAAGAATCTCATGTGTCCATTGGTTTAAGTTAACAGAGCCCAGAAATGCACAAGGCCGGAGCAAGGCTCAGGTTGACTTCCTGAAGCCAGTTCTGCAGGGGTTCATCCCTCCACCCTTCCAGTGGATGGACACAGAGGGGCATTCAGCTTGGAGGATGATAAAGAGCTTTTAATTCACTGACCCTGTCTATGCAAAAAGCTGTTGCAGTAAAACTGCTTTTGTAAGAAATCTTATACCAAACCAAAGTTCATGCAGCAATGAGAACACTGCGTGAAGACCAGGTCCTGAACACATGCTAAAGTCAAATCTTTTGATGTCAGTGGACTTGCTCCCAGGAGTTCTCTACTTGTGTGCCCAGGCCACTGGGCACAAGATGTTTGTCTTGCAGCAGAATAATGAATTCACAACCCCATAAAATTTCTGATTTGTACACATTTTCTTTTATTTTTGAAGCAATATATCAGTTTTTTCAGTGTCTTCCTGAAAAAGGAGATTCCTATCTGATAGAGCACGGCAACAAAAAAGAACACAAAGATTTTTATGGCTTTTGTCATCTTTTAATATTATTTTATGAACTGTGGTTACAACAGTTTCAAACCATAGCCATTGCTTGCTGCTTTGTTTCTACTTATCAGATGCAAAGCCAAAACTAAAAGAAAAGCTAATATGTTTGACATGCTTCATCCTGTGCAAGAGAACAGCCTATAACAGTTTGGAAGAAAACACTGAATTTTAAAAAATAAGGAAAGAAAGAAAAGGAAAGCTCTTGTTTTTATAGAATTAATATTTGAAAGGCATGCTATATGACTCTGAAGCTAAGTGGTGTAGCTGTACATTGCACAGACTAGTGTATGCCTCTGACGTGCTAAACACTGATATCTCCTTATAATGATGTGTTAATGTAAAGGGAGTGATTTTGCAAAATTTTATGCCTTATTAAGGAAATGATTCAAGCCCAGGAAATGTGCGGGTTAAGTACTTGCTTTCATAAACATGGGTTATGGTGGAAAAGAAGATTTTAGATATTATGTGGAAAAATGCAGTAAAAAGTGCTGAATTAGCCCATTCCATTACATTGAATTGTTCAGCAATTATGGTCATCCCCCAGCCTAGAAAATTAAAGTATATGATGAAAACCCAATCTAAAGATATCCACTACTGAGCTACTGAAGACATAGCATCTCATGCTTTAGAGTCACTTTCGGCTTCAATGACCAACCAAAATTATCCAAGGAATAAGTTTAAACCAGCTATAGTCCCAACCTGGGGACTCTGCTCTTTCCATTCATTTCTCACACCACTCACACAAATAGGAATTGTAGCAGATTTTCAGGGGCTCAGATGTGTTTTTCATAAGCAGAAGATCTAGTACAAAAAGCTCAGCTCCAAAGCCAGAACAGCCTTCCATGCACTTCATTCCAGAAGGCAGGATCAGGCCACCAGGCAGTGTGATGGGGATGGCCCATCTTGCTGCAGAAGGAAACTGTGTTGGGTGTGGTGGAAGAAATAATTTCCAAATATTCGTTTGAACTTGAAAGCCACTTTGTATTTCACTGCTTTCCCTAAGCAATCATGTTGCCTCACCACAGCCCTGTCAGTGCTGGGGGGATGTGAATGAGCAGTCATGGAAAGCACACTCTCATGCACATGCTTGAGTAGTGTCTGCAAGTCCCTTCCTGGCTGAATCTCTACCTGACACTGATCTTCCAGTGCTATTTATGATCTAGTATTTACTAGAGACATTCACACCTAGTGGGTATTAACTTAGCAGATTTTTCAGCTCCAAAAGCCGCTCACTGACCCTTCTTTCTTGCTTTCTCTAGGTCGCCTCTCCCCAAAGTTTAGAAGCAGTAACTTTAGCCAGCTTCTTTTTTTCCTAAATTTAAAAATAATAACGTGTCTCCTCCACTCCCAGCCTCCTGGGGTTGCCGTGGGCATGGTCTGTAAATCAAGTGGAGGCACTCAACCCTCAGCTCAGCTCTAGTCAAACATTAGCAGCAATGTTTACCCTTGTGTAATCTTCAGTTTTGCATTAATTTAATGCTACTCAGCACTTTTTAACATATTCAGCAAATCCATGGCACATAGTGTTTTGTCTGTATCTCCCCCATCAAACCAGGTTTTGATTTTTAACTAAACTTGTCAAAGTAAACTCCTCTAAATACACTCCCTCTACTTTGATCTTTACATAATTAATAAAAAAATTTGCTTTATGTGGTAATTCAGCTTTACTCTGAGAGTTTTTTCCCCCTTAACTTCAAAGACAGCAAATAGGAAATTGGTTTCATTTTTCTTTCACATTTCACAAACATGTTCTAGTTGGTTTTGAGCAGCAGAAGGTAGTAAGGATCTTCCCATTAATAATTCCCAGGTAATATCATGGCCTCTTGGAAGCACATATCTCAAGAAATTCAGTTCACAACACAAGTAAATAAAATTATCTTAGAAGATATGGGTAAAGGACAGTCAAAACCAGAATGGGTACACATCATCATTTTTAATCAGTCTGCTCTCTTTGAACCTTCTTCTGAGCAAAATAAAACAAACAGAAATCTTGGAGTATGTAGTTAGAAAGCCACTCACCTCCTGGCTTCAAAACTGCAAAACCCTATTGCACTGGAAAAATCAGCAACTAATGCCACACAACCTGGAGATCTCACCCCAAACCCGTTACATGCAATCCCACAGCGAAGAGGGAAGAGATTTTGTTAAAGCAAAGACTGAAGTAAAGTCAACTCCAGACCTGGGGCTTTGTGGCTGATCCACCATTTCATAACCACCAACACCATTTGTGTGACTCCCATTACCCTGAGTGGGCAATCAGGCTCTTACATCAGCATTTGAATTGCATGATCTTTTCTGGACTGGTGAGGTACCTCAGCTCATGTATCATCCCACCTACACCTATATTAGTAACTCTGCAAGGATCGATAGCTGAGAGCTGAAAAGATTTCTAGCTCTTTGTGCCTTCATCATGTCGGGGCTCAGGCAGAGCCTGGAGAAGAGCAGGAGGAGTTGGAAGCAGTAGGAACTATTTTCACCCACATCACAATGCCCTGGTGAGAAGCTCTGGCAGCAGCAAGGGCACTTAGGCTGCGGTTAGAGGCACAAAGTTCAAGAAAAAGAACTGCTTGAACTCCACCACTTCCCCTTGCAGCTGATTTTTCATCAAATCTCCCTTGCTGCTCTGCTCTCACCCCAAGGACTTGACATGTCTGAGCATGGCCCTCAGGGAGGGGGGGGCTGCACTCAGTCTCTGGCATGCTAAATTTAGCCCAAATAGCAAACATCCCAGCACAAACAAGGGAGAACACAGAGCTTGCTGTTCCTTGTACATGAGACAATTCCCTTCAGCTTATTGACACACATGGCTTCCTTTTTTCTCCCCTTTAGGGAAGTGTACAGTTATGTGTGTGGCCGGGAGCTAGGAATGCCGAGCCGGTTCTGCTGGACGGTACCCACAGGCTCAGCCCTCACTGGGGACCCCCTTGATCTGCTCACGCCTGTCTGAGGCCCTGCTCAAGTCAAAGAGATTAAGGAAAAGTCAGTGAGAATTTAGGCACGCCTGGCTCCAATAAGCCATTTGCACCAATTCACAGAGGGAAAACCTTGGAAGTGTTTCCAAAAATACAGGCCAGTTGTGTGAGTTAAGCCTGCAAGGGAGCCTAACGTGCAGACTTTCCCCATAATCAGGGTTTACCTCAACTCTGTTTATTCTGTAAACTCTGGTTTCTCAACAGAAACAGCTCATCACGCTACACCCTGGCCTGACAGACGTGCAGAAGCCTTTTGAAGAGAGCTAGAAGTAGAACAGCCCAGCTGTTTCTTCAATGAAAACTGGTGTTAGCAAACTATCTCCTCATTTTCCCCAAGCATTTTTGGGGAAAAAAGAAAGTTATTAATAATAATTACATACAATGGGGAGCTGCCAGCTTGATGGCACTGAAAAGGAAGGGAGTATCTCAGACCATGGACAATTACCAGTGTGAACAGTAGCAGCATAGCTGTCCCCACAGCCTCTGGTGAGGGAGAAGAGGAAGGTACCCAGACTTTATCCTGGAAACAAGTGAATTATACAGAGCAAGACATTTATCAGTGTGCTTTCACTTCTCCTTTTTTTTTATTTTATTCAAGGAGTGAATTTTTGCAGGGTGCTTATGATTTCGGAGATTTATTTCCCAGAATTGTTGAAGAACTTTTGGCCCATGTTGCATCCACAAGCTATTCACACTGAGGTTGCACAAGCTGAACAGAGTGAGGGAGATTAGTTCTGGGTGCAGGTTGGGGCTGGAGGCCAATAAAAGCAATGGAAAGAACTCCTACCGAACAACTTCCACCCCAGGGCTCAGCCCAAAGGCCAGAGTGATGCTGTGTGTCCCTTGGCTCATGAGAGAAGATAAGAGCTCAGTGTCTGCAATGCAAGCTGAGTTTGTGGCTCCTGTGCTCATTGATCCACATCAGTCCATCCACACAGTGATATCCCAGTGACTGTGCTGCATCCCCACAGCTACCAATGGAGTGTACAGAGTGTACATGGCCACCAGGCTCTTTGCTTTTCTGTCCCTGTCACTTCAACTGAATACCTGTATACATTTCTACAGCATTCGCTTGGCTATCAAGCTGAGTTTCTGTTGAAGAGGGGCATGAACATCACCAGCATAAATGAAGTTCTCAAAATAAATCAGTCGAATGTTTATGAGAAATTAAATGCACACCATTCTGTCTTGTTTGTTGTTACTACAGGATTGACCTACTAAAACAGATGGAGGAGAGACAGTGATTTTCCTGCAGCAGGATAAATCAATAAATCAATAATAAATCAAGGGCAACACAACCTGGATCAAATTCAAACCACTGTAGGTTCTTCCCTGTATTACTACCAAACCCTGAGTTACCCAATTCTTCCCTTCTCACCCCCAAAAATACGTTTAGATTCCAAATACAAAGCTTAATTGTTTATTAAGGAAGTGGTTATGAGGGGGAAATAACCCGTTGTGGAGGAAAGAGAAGGAGTCTTTTACAAGATGCAGTAGAATTTATCATCATCATCATCATCTCCTCCAGATCAACTCCCTCGCCCATTTGTTCTTTCTTTGCTTTTGCTTTAATTCTTATTGAAATAGAAGTCACTTCTCTAGCTGTGGACAGGATGGTATGCAAAACCCACACAGGATGACTGCATTGTATTGATATCATGAAAAAAGATCAGCTTTCCTTTTATTCATAGCCCTGTGAGACCTCTGATTAAACATGTGGCCTTGTTTAACCCCTGCTTTATTCTCCCAGTGCAGCTGGTGTAATTACAAAACAAACATATTTTACACCCTGCTGTAGGGAATTGATCTATCTCCTGTTAAATAGAATAGAGTCACCCATGGAAACTGAAGTGAATTTTTTCATTTGAGGGTATAAGACTGTGAGCTGGTACCTAACTATCTATTCCATATAATGATACCCATGAAAACAGCACAAAAGTCTGTACTCGTATATTTTGGTTGTTCAGACCTTAGCAGCATGTTTATGTGACCAAAGTAATCTCTCCATTATGTCCTGTGGAGTTGTACCTAGGGCAGACTTACACTAATAAACTACTGATGTCAGAATCATTAAATTCTCAATAATGGAGCAAGGCACAAAAAAATCCCAGCTTGTTCCTAAATCTGCAGTGCTCACATCATGTATATCTTTATTCAGTGATGCAGGATGACTCACAAAAATGTTAGCTCAAGATATATTTTAAACTCCTGAGCTAGCACTGTCCTGAGAAGAAAATTCTAATTTTGCTTCCTGTGGGCATACTTTTGAGAGCAGATTATAAATCTGAGTAGTGAAAATTGCTCTCTCTTCTTTTCCACACAAGCAGTTTTGGAAGATCAGGATTTTTCACTGTAAAAACAACAAATTGCCCACATAAACAATTTACATGCACACCCAAAACCACACCCCCAAAATCCCATGTTCCTGTTCTCCACCCTCGCAGTGTGTCGCTCCCTTTTCTTCTCTGGTTGGTCAAAGCCTGGCTTTGTGAGATCGTCCCTAGCTTTGCAACAACAAATCTAGATCTTTCTACTGAGGCAGAAAATATTCACTCTTTAAAATCAGCAGAGCCTGTTCCATTTCCACCTGGATGCAGTCAGGACCACACATTCATTCTGGGTGTTTCAACTGGAAAGCTGCACTGAGACCATTTTGAAAGTCTAGCCTTGAATGTCAGGCAGGAAACAAGTCTGGAGAAATCTAGTCCTGTTGTGGGACACAAGGCAGCACCAAACAAATTAGTTTGCAAAGGGAATAGCAGAGCTGCCTTGCTATGTTGCCCTAACCAGTCTGTCTAGCAGGCTCTATTCTTCTCCTAGGAACCCCTTCCCTCCTTTTAGACCCAGCTCAAGGAGATCAGTTAGATCCCACATTTAATCCCAGGTCTTCATCTCCTATTTACTCAGCATGTCTTGTCTTTTGTCCTTTGGAGCATATCAAGTACTTGTCTCAAAAAATTCAGTCCACATATGATTTTGGGAATTGCTGGTTTCAAGGACTGCTCCCCATGAAGAGCACAGGCAAGATGACATCTGCTCTAGTTTCCTACAGTACTGTTGTGTTATATTCTAGTAGTCTTTCAGAATCAGTATCACAGAAGAGTTGAGAGAGTGGGAGATCATCTGGTCTGTACTGCTGTGGTCTCTTGACCATGTCTGTGGTCCTTCTTTGGATACTCTCCACTATATTCCTGTCTCTCTTTTCCTGAGGAGCCCAGAATAGACATATTCTCAGTGAAAAGCAACAACAGAAGACATATGTCTGACAAAGATTTTAATTCAGGCCTATTGGCTGGATGAATATGGCTGAGATGCACAAAACAGAAAAGACTCCTTGGAGGGAGTGGAAGTAAATCCTCTTTTTTAAACCAACAACATAGCAAAGGTAATGATAAACTAGGTTTACTTTCTGACAAAAGGAGGTTACCAGGTCATGGACCCCATTTCCAGACATCTGTATATTCCTCAAAATTTGCCTGTAGTTTTCAAAATTTGCCAGAAGCAGCAGATTCAACCAGATTCCAGCGGAGGCCAGTCCCCAGCAAGCAAATGCATTTGTGCATTTGAGCTTGTTATCTGTGGTTTTGGCATCTCTTATGCACAAAGGCTTACTCTCTGGCCACTCCACATCAATGAAAATGGGACCATAAGGCTGCCTAGGAGCCAGTGTAATAAACATTGCCCATGTCTGAGGTTAGCTGGCTGTACTGCTCAACTGCTAGAATGGACCCTGTGAGATTTTTCTGGTCAGTCAGGCCCTAGACAAGTTTCATGGATGTTGAAGAGGCTTCAATGTACACACAGCATGAAAAATTTGGGCATGGTATTTGCCCCATGCCAACTAGCACTTTCTTACTCAATTTCCAGGCATGTTTCAAGGGTTAACATGAGCAAGGGCCTGTTCAGGTGGGAAATTTGGACAGGTGCCTCTTTTGGGCAGCTGAAACAGTCCAATATGCAAGTGGGCCATTCTACAGCAGTAAATGGTCTAAAGGATATTTAAGATGAGCCACAGCAGTGCTTTTAGTAGTCCCAATCCCTATGGATGTTGGTCCATGTTGCAAAACCCCTGTGAGAGGCAACACATGCATATGACTCCCCAGAAGACCTGTGGGCACTAGCAAAGAGGAAAGCCTCTGGTCCAGAGATGGCCAGAGAAGGTGTAGCATGGAGTACACCAGAGCCAGCAAGTACTCATTCGCTTCTTCATTACTGAAGGCATGAATGCAATATTCCACCTCCATCCCACTCCATTCCTCTTTAACATAATACATTTGAATGGAGGGTGGATATTACAGGGGTTTTAGCCATGCTATGTCAGCCTAGACCCACCCCGTCACCAGCCTTGGGCATATTTCCAGGCAGGAGGAAAAACACCAACAGCTTTTTAGAAAGATGTTTCATTCTACCTTGGGCCCCAGATCACCTTCTGAGATCCTTCTCTACTGAGTCCTGAGGAACCTTGGGTGGCTACCACCATATCTCAGGTATGGAGGCAGAGGACAGAGAAGAACCTTCGAGATAAATCTAAGGCAACATTTCTGAGGGATGTCAACTAGGAAAGGGCGCTCCTCTCCTGCAAACCCAGAACGTGCACTCCCCACGCTTGCAGCTTGCAGACCAGTTGCATAAACAATGCATGCTATCCTTTCCACCTTACATCCTACAAAGGGTCTGAGCAGAACAACCAGCCCTCTCTGAATTCTGGATCTAGCTGGGATCAGATGACTTTGTCTCACCTTTTGTGTTGGAAACTCTGCACATGCATGTTGGAAAATGTCCCTGCAAAGCATGATCCAGCTGCTTCTTGAAGTGGGGGTTTCAAAACCTGCCCATGCTGGCCCTATTCTGCTTCCATTTACTAGCACAAAGATTTTCAAATCCATCATCTCTTTTCAGTAATTAGTGCTTAATGGTATTAAAGCAGTATATCATAATTAGCTTCTCCCTTGAGACCCTTCTCTGCCACACACAGATTCATAGCAACTTTATGTTCTTCTAAAAGACATTAATCTTTATGGTCAGGCATTTTGGCTCCTTTTCCTCCCTTACCCCCAACCCAACAGAAACTATCTTCTCATGAGTGAGTTAGGCAAACCCACAATGTTGCCAGAATGTAAACCTGAAATCCAGTAGCATTTCAAAACAGACCTGCCACTTCAGTTGTGTTTTCTCCTATGTAAGACACTTTCTGTAGTACACCATGTTATGAGCCCATGCAGTACTTTCTGCACAACTTATCCCCAAGTAACTTAGACTGATCTCTGCTGATAGGTTATTTTCTTTTCTTTTTAAGTGTGTATGTTTGAGAGATGGAAAGAATGCTCGGCTTTTGAAGAGGCTTTATGGTTTACTTGAACCAGATGTTTTGTGCAGCCATCACACCCATCACTACTGAGTCTGGTGTTATCCTGGGAAGAGGAGGACTGATTTGAGTCCAGTCACTGGGCATAAGATAAGAAGGGGAACTGTGATTTCAGGGGACTATTCCTATTTAGACCATACACGAAAAGATAAACTTTCCTAAATCACATCATCCTTCTGCTGCTGAGCTTGGGGAGGTTTCTGCGGGTCAGATTAAACAGGGCTGGACCCTGGCTCTGCCTCTCATCGCTGGATGTTCATTATGTGCATAATGTTCCTTGCTTTTAAAATTTATTTCAAGGTCAGAGAAACTTACCTTCTGTGTATATTGGGTTGAGGCATGTTTTGTTAGGAAAATTTATAAGATGGCCTGTTTTAACAGTTGTTACTGTAGATTGATTGGGTAATATTTACTCGTGCTATAATTATCTTATTTCATAGCAGTGAATGTAAGGAGGCAGCTAGGCACACTGAAACCAGAATAACAGAAATCAGGAGATTTGCAGCAGGAGGCAAGGTGTTGCACTGTATATACTGTTGTGTCGTGTTATTTATATCAAGCTAAACTTGTTTTTCCAGCTATTTGTGCAAATGACCAACTACCCAATAAATTACATCATTTCCAGCACTGAACGGCACCATGACATGTTAACTAGGAATTTAAGAACCAGAAAATAATCTTGACTGACTTGAAAGTGCAGCTATAAAAGCCCAATGAAAGCTAATTTTCTGAAGCAGGATGGTGGGGGTGGGGGGACTAGGTAGGAAACCGGCAGGAGGAGGAAAGGAGGGAGCAGGGTTGGGAGATAGACAAAAAGAAAGCCTCATGCTCAACCAAATTCACAAGCACAAGTTTAAAATTCTAAGTCTATAAATATATTCCCTGTAAATATTCATTTGTAGGTTGATCAGTCTCTCCTTCCTTGGCTGAGCCAACTCTGAGCCCTTCTCATGTTTTCAGGTATAGACAAACATCTGACTGGATGTGAACTGCAAAGAGCTGGTGCAAAACTAAATATCTGTAACTATATGTGGCAAATGCCACCAAACAGAACTGTAAAAGCAGAGATGCCTTCACCACTTTTATTTCAAACCTTTTGTATACAGGAGCAGACCAGTGTGGAAAGAAACAAGAATTGGAGAATTATCCTGGTTTGGGTTTTTTTGAGCTAGGCAGTTACAAACTACTCAAACCCTTCAAACAACCTCAAGCAAACAACCTCATAAATACACCGTGGTCTGAGACAGAAAGACAAGGAATGACTGACACCTGCCACCAGCAGGCACTTGGGCAAGGCTGATTGTGTCACCGGGCACACTGGCTCCCCAGGACATCCAGCCCAGGTGGGGCTGGGTCCTGCTGGGCCTTCCTGCAGCCCACTTACCTGGGATTCTGCATCAAGGGCTCATCCCGATATGCCCTCAGGCAGTGAGAAAGATTCCTGAGCCCTGCAGGTCAAGAGGGACCCTCTTTTGGTGTGGTGGTGTCCCTGTAGGTGCTCTCAAGACAACAGCCTGGGAATTAAGTAACAAGAAGGATCTCATCCCCTAGCAGTCCCAGGACCATTTCTCAAAACCTGTTTGCTCCTCAAACGAAGGCTCACTTCAAACAAATGCTGGTGTAAGCTTTGGTTAATTTTAGCCTAGGAAGTGAGGATCCTGCAGTTGTGCTGCCTTCTTGCCTGCCTGTCTTTTCACCTCCCCTTCCTCTCCAGACACACACACAAATAAATTTTGATTCCAGTTTCAACTAACATGAAGTGAGGGAATAGAAGAGAGACTTCAACTTGTGATCCCAGTAAGGGAAGGGAGCTCTAAGCTCAGCTGTTATCCTTGGCAGTGACTGCCCAGGCAGCCAGCACAGCATTTCTGGCTGGCAAGTGAGCATGCAGACAGGCTACAGATGTGAGATCAGTTCTGTGCTGGAGGAGAGCTGGGGTAAGCCAGGGCTACCATGACAGGGTCAAGGCATTTGTAGTCAAAGGATGTGAGTTTGTATGAGACAAACCACTACTGACCGAAAAACCAAGAGAGTATAAAGTGGCACAACAGGGATTATTCATGGTAGGTCAGTCTCCTTTTTACTTTTTGGCACAATCACTTAAAAAAAATTGGTGTCAGTGCAATTTCTCTGGGGATCCTTGGACATCTGTCATGGCTGGAAACAGGGTTTGCACCTCCTTCACAGAATGTACAAATGAGCACCTTGCCTTCAGTCTTCCCCAGTTTCTCATCCAGGCATCCAAGCAAAGAGCAACTGGATCTTCATACCTTGCTGGAATATGGGATGTCTGGGATAGTCTGAAGGCTTTGAGGATCCCAGCTCAGAGCAGTTGGTGTCCCAAGAACCACAGTTTCTGTGCATCTCTCATTGTTTTTCCTCTGAAATCCACATGTTCTCATGCCATAACATCCTGGCGTGAGTAGATTTACAAGCTTCCTCTCTCCTTCTGTCTCTCAGACAGCAGGGAGCTCAGAGAAGCCAGTGCCACACACACTTTCATGTCAGCCCTGCCACTTACCACACAAGCTGCCATCTCTGCAGGCACAGACGGTGACCTGCACCGAGTCCTGCTTTCAGCTCCTTTTCTCCAAGGTCAGTAGGTTTCCCCCAGTGTAAGTGAGAGCACAAAAGTTGCCCCTTTGTCAGTGGATTTTGGGGCTCTTTAATGGGATTAAGCCAGTTCCACCCAGTGCTGGTTGCTACAAAGGCTTTTTCTCCTGTCTCAATGACGTGTTACATCTTAACGTGTGTGGTCATATCTGCAGTCGATTTGTGCAGCTCTTTGTTCTTTGCACATGTTTTTATTGCCTGGGGGGCATGCAGCAACCAGCCAGCAAGCTTTTGTGGTGCCCAGTTAATTCGACTGTTTACTCAGTTAATGCACTGCAGCCAAAATAAGAATCTGCAATATCAATTGATTGAAAGTGAAGCTGAATGACAATCACAGAACACTTTCAGATTGGCAGGACATAAAGGATGCAACACTGCCAGCGGTGTAGCTGAGGTACCTCTCATTTAACTTTAGCAACCTGTTTGCTTGCCAGCTAGATGTTTAGCCCCTTCCTTGAAAAAAAACATATGAGAACCAGCACACTCAAAGGCCAATTCATCCCCTCTCCTTTTGACATCTACCAAGGTTGACATAAAGCACCATGTAGAGGTTCCTCGTCACTCTCCTTTCCCATCAAGGATGGAGAGAGTCTCACACAAATTATATTTCAGTGGCCAGTGCCAGAGTTAGTGCATTATCCTAGGTATCACGTTGTACAGGACTGCTCAGGACTCAGAAACCTCAGAGTTCTACCCAAATAAGCCACCAACCATGGTTGGAGGGTACTTGTATTTGATCAGTTATGACCTGATGTGTGTGTGGACCTTTTGTTAGAAGCAGTGTAGAAGTGAAATGCCCTCTTGCCTGCCAGCCATGGGTATATGCTGTTCCCTGGTCACAGAGCTTTTATCATAAGACCATGAATTGACAAGCACGCTGACAAAGGTACTGACCACCGAGAAGGGCATGAAGCATCTCCCAGCACTGGCACTTAACATTATTCTAGTCCAACCAGCTTTCACCAATATTTCCTGGTAAGCAGAATACAACAACCCAGTTAAAACAACCCCTAGTGTGTACAAATGTGGGGAAATATCCAGGGAGGCATCATCAAGAAAACAAGGAGTCTGGAGCATTTCAAGCACTTTATACCAGAGGAATAACTAAAGTTTTCAAAACATCTGTAGAAATATATTTTTAATAGAAATTTATTTTTTTTAAATCTTGCCTATTCAGGAGGAATATTTATGTCTTACCACTGTTGTGAAGGGAACTAAAATCTCCTCTGCCTGAAAACAACAATTTGTTTGTGTGCTGGCAGTTGGAAAAGTTAATTCCTCTATTTTAGTTTTGAACTCCTTTGTGTTCTCCTTGTCCTGTTTTCTTCTTCTTTTTAATTTCTCTCCAATTTTTCAAATTAAAAATGGGAATATATTAACTTAAAAGTTATGGGTTTAATTTGGTTTTTTCCTACCTTTCTATTTAAACATATTTTCCTTTTCTCCAGGAAGGAAAGAAAAAATATTGTTAAATGATCATGAAATACTATTCTAAATATCAATAATGTGACATTCTTTAGGGGATTTTATAATAGATAACAATGGGTTATCTACTATGTCTGTGCCTGCCCCATTCCAGGAGAGCTGCACAGTGTGCTCCAGGATTCAGTGATGTTCTATCCAAAGAAAGACCTTCTCAGCCATCCAGAACAGAGGAGTCTGGTTGTGTGAAAGCAGTTCAGCACCTCTGTGCCACCCAAAAACCCATGGGTGACTAAACTGGGAGTGCTGGGGGCAACCTGCTGTGGGGCAGGGCATCCCCTGCCTCCTCTCTGTAGGAGTGCCCGGTTTGGCTGGCATGGCCACTCCCTGCTGCTGTGGCTGGATCCCAAGGGCTGGATCCATTCAAACCTCTGACACATGTGTTCTCCCAGAAAGGCAACCACCCCAGAAAGCACCCTCAGACCATACAGGTTAAGACATTATAATCAAATTGGAAACTCTCTGGCACTGCTTTTCTGCGTACTCAATCCTCGATACCGGATTAGCACACCAAAGCCTCTGAGCAAATGTAATGACTCCTTCCCTGTGCTCCCTCCCCTCAGCAAACCTATGGCTTGAAAACCTATAAATGTGCTATTTCAGCTGTTTTAAAGAGCTTATCATGGTTTTCTGAAAGTCTGGACCCAAGACTCTGGATCCCCTTCATAATAACATTTAATGCTACCATTATGTAATTGAATCCATTTTGTCTGTGTGGTGGGAATATTATTAAACTGTAATTCATTTCACTGTCTTGATGCACTTGGACTTTTAAGTCCAAGTCTGGAATGACAAAAGCTTTGGAGGAAAGGAAAGGGAAGGGAAGGGAAGGGAAGGGAAGGGAAGGGAAGGTTTGGGAAGGGAAGGGAAGGGAAGGGAAGG
>JAHLSL010000062.1:5265295-5366651 GCA_025920805.1 Petroica traversi | reverse complement strand
AAGGAAAGGAAAGGAAAGGAAAGGAAAGGAAAGGAAAGGAAAGGAAAGGAAAGGAAAGGAAAGGAAAGGAAAGGAAAGGAAAGGAAAGGACCATCCAGCACATTCCATTACCAGATTGAATTTTTTCCATGAAGAGGAATTATCAGGTTTTTTATCACCCCTGTTATAATATTTCTTATTTTTTACCATGTGTGCACGAATCTCAAAGGCCTCCTATTCATTTGTCAGAGTTTCATCCTTTCTTGATATGGGGAGATTCTTCATTATCCCGATTTGCTGAGTCTTAACTTTTTTGCCAGAGAATTTTTGGAAACGCAGTCATGTCAGGGATGGTACTTTTTTACATCTGTTGCCCCCTCCATATTAAGTGCCTGGCTTGTGGCCAGCCATCTTACAAGTAGCCATATTATTATTGAAACCACATGCTCATTAGTGAAGCTGGCACTGGCTCAACAACCACTGTCCGAGGCTAACATTATATTCCATTATATTCCAGACAACAGGATAGGGTAGCACACAGTTTGTTCAGAAGAACAAACAGTCTCAGTTGAAAAATCTGAATCTTAAACTGTCAGAAATGCAATCCATTTTCTGTCTCTTTGTATGTGGGCTCTGGTAGTTCACAGAGAGATGTGTTTTGAAAGAAAATACTGTACCACTAACTTATCTTCTTGATTTTTAATTTCAAGGTTTCAGGGACAGGAGGAGTTCCTGGGCCCTTGTCTATTTGGTTTAATCACTGTATCCCTTGGGAGGCAAGCAGGAGTATTTCACTTAATATACAGGAATGACTCATGATCATTGCTTTCAATTAGAAATGTCCTCTGGGATTTCTGGGAACGGTGTTTTCTTGATTGTGGGAGGGGAAAGAGAGTAAGAGGGAGAAACATAGACACAATCGGACCGGTTCAGACACACTTTTCCAAGAAATGCATTATGAAGTAGGTAAGATATCACTTTCTCTCATACATCCAAGTAATTTGTCTTGCCCAACATAATTACTGTCACTGCTCTACAGAAACCATTTTCTCAGAGTAAACCAAGGGTTTATGTGAACTACATCTTGCATTGGACCTCCTGCTTGTTTTTCTATGATAACCATATAAAACAACACCCACTAACATCAGAAACCTCACAGGCTAGAAAATGGACTGGGATGTTTTCAGTGTTCCTTTTCCTGCTGGAAATAGCTGCAGATGAAGGTCAGTTCCTGTTTCTCCTGCTGAAGCAGGTATTACACCAATGGCTGTGTGTTTAAAGTCTCAGGTGCAATATAATATTTCTCAAAGACTTCTGGACTGACTTCAGTTCAGTGATTTCTCACAGCAGTAACCTTATTCCATTAAACTGCTTTCATGCTGGTGACCAGGACTTACAGAAATACACAGGGTTGAGTCCTACAGTTTTTAAGGTCCATACGAAAAAGCAAGGTCATTCCATCCCCCCTCCATCTGAACAGGGGATGAAAACACTTTCCTTGGTTTTAAGGGTACCTGATCTTGCATGAAAGTACTGTGTTCTGTTCCCAGAAACATGCATAAAGTTGCATTTATCATAACTTTGAAGAGAAATAAAGGCTTATAAAACAAAAGGCCATTACAAATTCCTGCAGTTTAGAGTTTTATAGGGGCAAGACAAATTTCCAAATACAAACTATAAGAAGATAGCAAATAAGATCCTTTCCTTTGGGGAAGGGAAGGGTTAACCCTGACAAATGACATACTAAATTTAGAGTCATTTTTGCATGTGGTTGCATGTCTAGTTGGAACGAGTCTGCCAAAACTCATTTTACTTATGACCCTTTACAGCTAGCAGAGAAAGAGGTCCATTGTTTTCTTTGTATTAGCGAGATTAAAAACACAGTCCCCCCAACTGAAAAGGCAAGCACTGGAAGCACTGTCTGAGGCAAAAAGAAGCATTTTTAATCCTCGATAAACCACATACAAACACACATCTATCTGTGTGCATCCAACACATGCAAACATGTGTACTTCCTAGAGGGCCGGATCTCGCTCTGTAAGCAGCTACGTGCCATGAGGGAGAAAACAAAATGAAACAAAGAGGGATATGTGTCTTGCTGGCCACCCTTGCTTCAAATGCTGCAGCAGAGCCTTCCCCTCATAGCCCTTGGGAAGTGCCTTGTGCAGAGACTCTGTTACCACATCTCAACCAGATGTGACTGGGGAGGATGCAGATGTGCCACCGCCCTTCTGGCACAAGTAGCAGGCAGCAAAGCAAATGTGTTGGGGATGTCTGCTCTCCCTCTCTGGAGCAGCAGCACATTGTACACAAGGCAAGTTCTATGGGTACAGCCAGATTGAGCTAGGAGGCTTGCACACACCTCGTCTTCAAGCAAGCACCTGCTGAGGATGGGGTAGGTTGGATGCTGTGTCTGTGTCTGACCTAGGCAGCATAGGGCTTATTCGGCATTGGGGCAGAGGGGAGAAACAGATGATTTTGGACACATTTCCTCTTAATCTAACCCAGAACTAGGTCTCTATGGGCTCTTGGGAAAGCTAGATGACTAACACAGGTGTGAATGTCCCTACTCTTGACATCAGCAGCTAGCCAGGATGAATCTTGCCCTGGATATTTCACTGCTCTTCAAACTTCTTTGAAACAAGTAGTCTTTGCTCCTGATGAGGAGCTGGCCTTCATCCTCCCAAATCTTGCTCTAGCTGGCCAAACTCCTGGAGCAGCTCCCCCAGAGTACAACCAGCTAGAAAAGGAGTCAGTCTTTCATGAAAAAGAGCAGAACAGCTGCAGAGCTTTTCTGTGGGCAGCACAGTGGCTGAGCAGCAGGACTGTAATAACTGTCTCTACCTACACAGCTCTTCAGTTCTCTTTCCTCACAGGTCCAGAATATTTGTCTTCTGGTTGCAAGGGGTACATAGTTAGAGGAAGAACTTTGAGCTGTTGAGAATACTCAGTAACATTGGATGTGTCTTTCCCAGAGATTGAATCCTCTTGTACATGTAATGCTGTCATAGAAACAAGGTAAAGCTGATAGAAAGAAACAACATCTTGCATCACACCAGCTGAAATGGATGGGAAAAAAACATTTGAGGTGCAGGAGTTAATTACTTCAGAAAGGGAGGCATCAAACTTCAGAGCTAAATCTGGAATACAAACAATTCCTCTCAATTTGGCTATTTTAATCAGTGAGGCAGTTTGAGAGAGAGATGGTTTCTACCAGTTGTGCAAAAAGTTATGCTACTGAGAAGACAGATCCCTTTGAGACAGACACCCAAAGACAGAGAAGTAATTATCACCAATATAACACCAAAGGGTTAGTTGGAAGGAACTGGAAAATTACAATGTGCACAAACCAACTTCTCAAGCACTTTGGGCAGAATTTAGTCACCCATGTCCAAATATGCAATCCACAAAGGATTTGCTTAATCCTTTAGATGTCTGAGAGTCTGTAAGTGCTTAAGTTTGCACAGGAAAGCTTAGTTTGGCGTCAACATTTCTGCTACAAAGCATGCCCAATGGAACCATGATACTGGCTGAGCCAAATACTTTTTCTCCATCTCTGCCAAAGACTGTGAGATTCATGACTTGTGCCTCAGTTCAAGCAGGCTGGATCTAGTAAATGTATTCAAAGCACACCTACAGTTTCCAGATAATCATGAAAGCTTGAGATGCTTTCATTAGCAGGGGTGGCAATGAGAATCTTACATGTAACCGCTTAGCAGTTGCCCTGTGATTTCCTCAAAGTACAAGGAAGAGGTAAGTTCCCTTGTCTTTAGGTGGTCAGATTCCATATTACCCACTTCCATGAAGGTGCCCAGCCACCCATCTGTGGACTGCATCAATTGCTTGTTTCCCTGGGAGGTGGGTGGAGCAGCTCCCGCATCTCCTGATGAAGATAAGCCTCCTGTGCCAACAGAAAAAAGGAGAGGTCATAAGGCCAAAGAAAGGACAGGACAGGTTCTGCAGTCTTCTGTTTTGGACACTCTACCCAGAAATGGAGATTCCTGAACTCTAGCTCTTGAAAGATGTAGGTTCAGCTCAGCCAAACCAGCAGGACTGTTCAGTGTACACAGCTGCAGAGTTGCAGGACCCTAAGAGCTTTTTTGGCTCAAATTTCAGCACCTGGTGACAGTTTAAATCATACATTAGGCATCCACATCCTTCTTTGGATTTTGGCCTAGGGGCTCGATAGTTATTTATCCATGTCAGGGGCATCTATGGACCAAGAGGTCTTGGGAGCTGTGGATATTCCCACTGACAAGGACCTACCACACAGTTAGATCCTGTTCCTGATGCCTCATTACTCTGTATTTCCCTTATGCCAAACTCAACAGCCCAACAAAGAACCAGCCAGTTGTCAATGGTTTCAAAAGGTGCTGATGGCCACAGTCCTCAAAGCACTGGCACAGAGAAGAGGCCACCAACTCCTCTCCCTTGTCTCCATCCTCCTGAGACACTTTCACTTCAGATGGCTGCCAGTGCATGATCATGGCCATCAAAAAGTTTCCAAATGCATAGAAACTAGGCTAAGTAAACAAAAGAGAGGTTTTACCTGTCTCCCAGTATAAAGTAGCTATGGGGGTTTTTTTCCTATTTATTTATTCATAGTTAAGATCCCACGGGTGTTTCCCGTACTGATAAATTTCAGCCTCTTTCATGTCCTCTATCTTCCTGATCTCAGTGATATACCAGAATAATGACTTTCATAAGGTAAATACCTGTTGTGCAATTGTTTAAAAATTTCAATTCACCGTCTCAGTTTCACTGTGCTCCCCGGGGATTGTTTTTTTTTTTTTTAAGTGTGTAAGGAAAAATGGTAAGGAAGAGCATCTGATTTATCTTCTCAGGTCTATTAACTAGCTTGGATAGGTCTACCTTATAATTTTTCATTTCCTCTCCAAATGATCCCAACCTTTTCAGTCTCTATTCATATGGAAGTCATTCCATGCCTCCAATCTTTTTTTATTGTCCAACTCCCTATCTAGTTTTACTGTTTTCTCTCCAGAGCAGGGAGACCAGTGGAGAGCCTGCCATTCCAGGCAGCTGGAGGAGTACCATTTATGCCATGACACAGTGGGATCCAGCAGTCTCAAACTGTGAATTCCATTTTGTATTTGAGCCTCCATTTTGCACAACATGCTGAATATGTTTAACCCCGAGCCAAGATGTGGAAACATGCTCCAGTACTGACAAGGCTGTCAAGGAAAGGTATTAGACACTACCCAAGAAAGCCATTTCATAGAAGTCTGGACTCAACCACTGCAATTGGCTTTGAATTGTTGGCCCAAACCCAAAGGAAAAATAGATTTTAAACAGAAGGTGCTGGCATACCCGGTCGATTTGCAGCTTCACAGTCTCTGCACATGGCAAGAGGGAAGACATTTTGCTTAGCTGGAGATACTGCTCTCAGCAGACCTAGCTGCCTATTGCCACATGATGAACTACTGGTAGGAAAAAAACCTCCTCTTCTGACTGATGGACAGATTCTTTAAAAAGTGAGGTTGTTTGGAGAGAAAGGTGGAGTGCCCAGACATTTGTCATGAGGAAAGTTTTATAGTGCTTAAAAAAAAAAATAGAATGGGAAAATACCATAGAGAATACCAAAAGAAGAATTGCCAGAATAGGTAGAAATCATAAGAGGACTGGAGTTCCTGTGATTTAAGCACAAATTTGATCTGGTATTATTCCTGTGGACACTGCTTTGTATGGTGGAATCCCTTATATTTTATGTTGTAGATTTTACTCCCACTGACTTTTTCTCTATTGTTTTGATGGGTAGCTGTTGTGCAATTCTTTTAATCACTGCTGCATGCAATCTGTCTTTGTAATAACCAAGGCTCTTCCAGTCAGTGACAGCATTATATCTTGCTTTTCCAGTGCGGTCCATGTGGCAGGACAAGGGCTGGCCCCCCCTCCTATGATGTTTCCATCCAGTTACTCACTACCCTTTCACAGAGCAGACGCTGTATAGAGAGTACTGTCCCACCACATGTGTCAGCATCCTACATCCAGAGGCTTGGCTGGTACTTGCAGCCTCCTTTTCTTGCCATCCCATCTCATCTCCCCAGGGCATTGACGGCATCTGTGCAGCTTCACACCTGCAGAGCACAGCACAGATAGCTGTGCTACTGTCAGCAGAACATTCAGGTAGGCACACTTAAATGGGAAAGTGGAGTCTGCAACCCACTGAAGGCCTGCTGAAGTTTTGGACAGAAGTCTTTAAGCTCTGGGTGGAGTGTCACACTGTGCTGGGGAGTGAAGACAGTGTGCAGGCACTATCATCTGCACACCTAAGAATCACCTCAGACTAATTGCCTGAGGAGAACATCCTCATGCCCCTCTAGATTTTTCTGTACTTAATCCCGAGCCTTTTATTCGTCTTGTTGCCTTCTCACATGATGAAGAAGATCCTCTGAATATTCCATGATGTTCCAGACATGACCAGACCAACCCTACCTCCATCCTTGCCTTGTCTGCCACATCACCTGCAATCTCAATAGTCAACCAACTGCATGACAAAGAACAACAAAATTGTTCAGCTAGCAACTTATGGAAGAGTAGGGGAAGGGGTCACCTCAAGGCTTCATCAAAGCTGAATCAAAACAGAAGTGAAAGAGCGAGTGCTCTGGACATTAGGAAAGGCAAAGGCTTTGAGGCTTGGATAGAGGAGCAGTAGGGAAAGCAGGAAATGTTTTTCTAAATAGCAGGGGTAAAGGGGAAGAGCAGAAGGAATGGAAATGGATATCTTATTCCCCGTAGTTGGAAGCTGTTCTTGGCCCTTGAGATTAGTTTGTTACATGCTCTGCACACATGACAAATAAATATTTCTTTTCCCTTCACCACAAGTTATTTTCTTTCTCTGTATGGGGCTGAATAGTTGTTTCTAAAACACCTGTACTAATGAATGACTTTGACTGGCCAGGGGCTTTTTCACTATTGCTAACTAAGAAAACAAATTGACCAGTAAGTCCTCCCTATTACACACTAAGAACTGGAGACTCTATTCAAATCACTGAATTTCCAAATTAAAGCAAGTGAAGAACAACAGTAAAAAGCAAGAGTAATGAATCACAATGTGCACTTACTTGGACAATTCTCATTGGACTGTAGTTATTGAATATGCCATTGTATAGTTTATAGAAAAATCTCCATTATGCAAGTCAGAAATACTGCAGTTTGTATGTCACTATGTACTTGGTGACACACAGAGTGAAGTTAACTTTTCTGCTGTCCTGCCTTGTGCCAGGCAGTGTAAAGGAGAAAGGATCCTTCATCCTCTGGTATGGTTTACCTTACATATGAGGGCTGGGTAAGGAAAGTCCAGGTTAAAAATTACTGTGTCTGAAGGAAACACCAGGAGAGAAAATGAGGTGACACTCTTCTGGTCATGCCATTAATGGGGTCATCTTCATGAACAGAAAAAAATCACTGGTCTACAACGTTGAAAACACTGGGGAAAGGAGGGGATGGTGAAATGAATTGGTGTTTAACATTGACCTCAAGTGCCTCACTCTGGAATTCAGATCCGTGAAATGCCACTGAGTTTTTGGATAGCTCTAGGGGCAGTTTAAAGCTGTTCTTTTCCAGAGGTACTTGTTTCTCCAGGCATATTGGATAAATCCATCTTGTCTCAAATGTGGGTGGAAGAAGCAGCAATTGTTACTGTACCACTGCCTCTTTTGTGTCCAAGCTTAGTGGGAAGAATATTTATCACATTTATAAGAAAGAGGGTTCTGAGTCCTTTTCTAAATTAATTCAAGTCTCCTTGGAAGGAATTCAGACACTTGATCTGTGACCTGGCCAGGAGGCAATGAGATTGATTCTTCTAATCCCTACAATCCAGCAAATATCTCCTGGCTACAAGGAGATGTGGGGATGGTGCAGCAAGCAAAATTGGTGGCTTTTCTTCTTGCATATGTCACATGCTTTGGATAAGAGGTGGAATAGGGAACAGCACTCTCTTTATCAAATTATTCACTTGCTTTTTTCTCCAAAAAGGATTTGAGGGTTAGTCCCAAACCAGTAATTCAAACTCCAGTCTATCAAATCATATCACAAGAGAGGCAGAAGTCACTTCTTCTCCATTTACAGTCTGATTAACTAATCTGACATCCACAGGCTCAGCTTGGCAGAAGAAATAACCCCACTGCCCTCAGGATGACAATCTTCACTGCAAGAGACTCCAATCTGCTCCATCAGAGCATGAACTTGCACCAGGGTTTCTCACATCTCTAATAACTAGAGAGGTCGGGGGTCTCTTCTTCCCCTCCCCCCCTATTCTCCAAGATGCTACCTTGTCTGTGTTCTGGCCACCAGAGGGTTAATTTTTTCAGTAGCCAGGAAGGGGCACGGCCAGGAGCCAGAGGTTTTCCTTTGCCGCCTCATTGCTGGGGGTGGGGGAAAGGGACTCTTTGGGCAGCAGCGAACCCTTCCAGTCAGGTAAGAGTGGCAGAGGGAGGAGTGGGGTAACACCGGTTCCGAGGAATTACGTGTGAATCACCTGCCTATCCCATACAGTTTGATATTAAAAATGGTGCTGTTGCTGTTCGCTTTGTTCTGTGGTTGCTGTTTCTAGTAAATTGTTCTTAGCTCGTGTTTTTCACCTCCAGTTGTCTTCTCTATCCTGCTGCAGGGGAAAAGAGGGGAGCGAGTGAGCAGCCTGTGGTTTGGAGAATCTCTGTGGGAGCACTAAATTTGGGAGAGCCGTTCCTAAATTACTTACCTGGATCCCAAAACGGGGAAGCTGGAGAGGACCTATGTCCCCTACATACTGTGGAGAAGGGCAATGGGTTCCTGCCCTGGTTATTCTCCAGCTGTTATATGCTGACTGAATTTGCCATAGATCTAAAGTCAAGAGTGCCTGGCTCTCTGTTACTTTAAAGTTACCTTATAAGCTTAGCAATGTAAAGAGCTTCAAGGTGTAATTTATAAGGTACCTGAAGGTGTTTACTTACACTGCCTTTGGTGTAAATGGGAATCAGACTCGTAGGCTCTGCAGGTTGTTAGGTTTGTGTAAGGAAACACTTGCGCTTGGTTTGAAGGAACTACTACTAGCCAAGGAATCACAAGCAATAATTTTCCTTTGGTAGAAGTGAAATAGCTCACACTCATTAGATCAGACAATCCTCATCAGGAGGGCAAGGGCTGTAACCAGCTTGTCTGTAGTAGAGATTTCTAACGTGTGCAGTTTCCAGTTGCGGGTGAAAACTCATACAGAGTTTCCAGACAACATTTATCAGCCCACACAATGAAAAAATATTAATTCTGTGGAGAAAAAAATTGACGCATATTTCACAATTAAGCCTGATGAGGAGGATGAGGGGAAAGTATCTTTCTTCCTACAGGGCAGTATAGACCTGTTTGACACAGGAATGCTTTGCTCCAACAGTTACCTAGTGATCGAGTAAAGACAATAACAGGATTAAATGTAGCATTTGAGATTTGAGATTAATAGGTTATTTTATATTTTGAAAGCTAAGCAACATAGCTTTACCATGTACAGAACAGACCAGAACTTGGCTGCAGTTAATGCCTTGAGGAATAGACTCCTTCTGGCAATCCTATTCACAAGTACAAGAAACACCCAACCATCCTAACTGAGACAGCTTTTTCCAAAAACGTATTGTAGGGGAGGGACAAAGCCTTTCAGAGCCCATCTTTACCCTGAAGAATCCTTCCACTTCACCCTGAAGAATCCTTCCACTTTGCCCTGTTCACTGAATCACACACTTGAAAACAACTCCAAACCTCCTATTGATTCAATTAGAAGCTGACAAAAAAGCTGTGTAATCCTGTTTAATCAAATGATTGCCTTAAGAAATAAGCTCTATTGTCATTTCAAGTTCTGGCAGATGCAGTAAACATATTTGGGTCCAAACCACATTATGTTATGTGTGTGCCTTACACTGGATCAAATACACTAGTGTTTTCATAATGTGTTTTACACATGAAATGATGATAACACAAGCTTTTTGCACATACTATAAAGAGTCTGCAGATGAATACATGCACGGAAGCCAGAAAACATCTATATCTATGCTTAAGAACAGGTTTGTCATTTTCTCACATCAATTGTAAAACTACAATTAAATTAATTAGGAGCAGAATAATGCCAAAGCTGCAAGATAAGCTTGTCACTTCTGCATGAGGTCCTGAAAACAGGCATTCAGTATGAAGAGAAATTTGGCCTGACTTGCATTTGTAGATCCTCTTGCTTTTCTTTTTTTTTTTTTATTTTATTTTTTTTGAGAATACTTGAACATGATACTTCTGCAGCAAGATCTGGTCACCCAAATCACCTAAAATTAATAATGCAGAATATTTGTGCAAAGTCAAGTTGAGACTTGTAATGGAAAGAAATTGCATTGGGAAAAAGGATTCTGAATGTTAAACATAGTCGTTTAGGGATCATTCTTTGCATGCAGCCAAAAGAGCTTGAATTTCAAGTATCAATATGTTCATGACCAACTGATTGCAAACAAGCTACAGACCAAGAATTATTCATAGAAATTATCTGACGAATCACTCCAAATAAATTTCAATAACGACCAAATGAACAAAAATTGTGGTCAGATGATGGAAACTTTGTGAACAGAAGAGAGGAGGTGAAATTTATTGAGTTTCTTATTAGGAACTACTTGCCCAGATTTGCCTGCTACCATACAGTAACAGAAAAGCTGCAGGAAGCATCTGTGGAGCAGATGAAAAACGTAGGCGGAAGAGTTCTTGTCCTTTTCTCCTGCCACAAAGCCCATTCAGTCAGGACAGCAATGGCAGAAATACAGCTGCTTTTGCACTGCCAGGGCAGAGCAATGTAAAGCACGAAGGAAACTGTATTTTTCACTTTTACTAAATGTATCTTTTTTTCATTTTGTGGAAGAACACAAATCATTTTAAAAATACCCAATTCTATAAGCACCACCTTTTAAAATGTCTTTTAAGCTTGTTACTACAGCATAGCTCAGCTGATTCAGCAGAGTACTGGCAGGTTTAAAGTGGCACAAACAAGATCAAAATTTGGTCATTAGTGGAATTCAAGCAATTTCTACCCAAGTAAGTGCTACCCAAGAAAAGAATTGGATCCTGTTCTGAACGCATATGAAACCCAGTTACTTTTGACTGAGTGACTAATAGGGAATATATACATTGTCTCTGGAGCTCAGATCCAGTTCTTCAAAAGACTCAGCATTTCTTGTGTTTACTTTCACTACATGGTACCTCTTTCCTTCATCTAAGATTCTTGGCTCTGCACAAGTATCTATGCATAAGGAAGGGAGATTATATCACTGTTGATAATAAAACTGCAATGCAAAAATACAGCAAGCACTTTGGTTTATGAGTACAAATAAAACATTTCATTTCAACACACTGAGGACAGATTTATTTTCACTTGCTTCTTTATGAAATGGCTCCCTATACCTCTGCATACATCTGCACATACGTGCAGGCAGAATAGAAAAGAAATTGTGCTGGTTCTTGGTTGCCCCCAGAACTGCCAGAGCTAATGTATGGTCCAAGAAGAGTTTTCCAATGGAATTTTAACCTTTTCTTCCAACAGAGATTCATGGATTTGATTCCTGTCATCACTGAAGCCAACAACAAAACTATTGTTTATTTCTGTGGGAAAAGGATCAGGTCCCTTATTTGCAATTTTGGCTTTTTTCAGAATCGTGTATTTTTTATTAAAAGGAAATAAATCCCTATCTGCATTTAATCACACAACTAGCATGAAAATGAACTCAATGAATAAAAATGTCAGGAGTGGGAAACGATAGCGTTCTCTCTTAGCCAAGTTTTCTGTCTAAAATTAGCCTGCCTTTCTGGATTTACTGCTGTTATTAAGTGAATGTCCTTTTGACAATAAAGCAGTGCTTCTTGGATTTAGACAGTGTTGTGAAGAATATGATAAAGTGCTCTGTGATGTATGACTTTGATTGACTCAGGGGACCTTACTGTTTCGATGCTGTGGTCTGTTCTTTGTTTGCTAGATGAAGACTTTCTGTTCATTTAATGCTCAGTTCAGGACTAGGAGTTGGAGAAGGATGTGTGTAAAGATGTAGAGTACCTTGTTTCTGCCATACTAACATGATGAATTATAGTGTATTAAGAAAGTGTTGACACATGTGGGAATAGGCTCTTGACATACTTGCCAGTAATTAAGGCACATTGTATGTAAAGTCACTAAAAAAGTTGGAGGCTTATTCTTTGTTATAGGGATGTTTTGCCAAGTGCTGTTATTCATAGTCTTGATGGAAAATACTTGTATCTTCGAAATTGTTGTGGTTCACACAATAATGAAGGCAACAGAAAGAGATTCATTAGTATGAATTTTTTCAATGTTTCCAATAGCTGGATAGGTAATCATTTTGCTGCCAGAGAGGAAAAAGTGTTCTAAGACCTGTGCCTCACTGATAAATTACCTGAGCGTTTCCAAAGCGGTCACACGGTTCAAGGAGCTGCTCCTCAAGTGTAAGGGACTATGCATCCTCTGCAAAAATACCCCAAGCCTGCCCCTGAAACCTGCTCTTGACGTGCACCTCCTCACAGTCATGGCCAGGGCCATAACTTCCCCACCTTTGGCTCCTGAGAGCATGCCATGTCTGGAGGGGGAAGCAGATGAGAGACTTAGAGGGAACTGCTGCTGGCTTCCCTGGTCCCTCTGTGAATCACAGGGGCTCAGTCACCGTCATGGAGTGTGGCTCTCATGCCCTCTGCAAGATGCCACCTCCTAGCCCAGGTCTGTTTCCATGAGCCCCATGCACCTCTGGGGGGGGCTAATTTCCTCCAAGCTTTTTACTGATAAATAAGCATATTAGTCCACCAGACACCTTGTGCAGGGCATGGATCTAGCTGCCTGCATGATGTGTTGTATCATGCTGCTACCCCATGCTCATTCTGGAGAAATTTGTCCACTTCTCTATGCTCCAGCTGGATGGACCTGTCCCTTTCCTACAACTTAAGCCCTTCTGCTGCTGACATGAGGCTCTCATGTGCCCCAAGATATATTTAAACCTCTCTTTGGCTTTTTTCCTTTCGTCGGTGAAAGGTGAGTGCCTCTCCATCATTTTGAGGGGTAGGGTTTGGCAGGGAATTAGCACGGTACCAGTTTCCTTAGCTTTCCCCAGGGAGCCCGTTGAGTTCATTGTAATGCAGCCCAGGCCTATCCTCCCTTTCTTGCTTTATGATATTTTGTTTCCTTTCCTCCTGAATAATTTTCTTGAGAACTGAAAAGCAATCATGAGATATTTCAGCCAACTCCCTGCTAAATCCTAAGATATGCCCTATTTAGATAGTTTTTTAATGTGTAATGCATACATTTAGCAGAAAGATTTTACTGAGGGAGTTGGCAATTAGCGTTTGGTAAATGCTGAAAAATTTGGTCTGCAGAGAGAATTTAGTACTCGATTCAAAATTACAATACACCACTGAAGGACAGACATTAGAGAGACTGAACAGAGCTCATAGACTGACAGTTTCTCAAACATTTAGTATGAATAAATGCATATCTCTCAATGTGAAATTTCTCAGCAAGACTGTGTGCAAGTGTGGCTGCTGAATACATATCACCATAGTCAAATGGCACCAGTATCAGTTGCAAAAAGCGCACAGAAATACACCCCAGTGAGTGCTGCAGGGCTGTGCTGCATGCACCCGTGCTGGCACAGTTGGACTTCCTGGAAAATGTGACATTCTATGATTCAAAACCATCCTTGGATGTTGAGGGTAACACCACTCATTTATAGAGTAAGTGACAGGTTCACAGACAGCACAAGTAAGCATCAAAGACCTCAGAAGACAGAAGTAAACTGGAAATTGTTTCAAGGACACTTTTTAGTCTTTCTTTTCTAACTTCTGGTACACTCTTCAATATCAGAATTTTCCTCAGATTTCCCTTCAGTACTGTGCTTAAACGTGAATTCCAGTGCCTTTTGATTTATCCAAAATACTTAGTTCAATGAATTGTATTGTTTACACTGCCAAGTTCTTTTATATCTTTCCATTGGCCATCATAGGCTCCACAGAGTATACCAGCCAAATATATAAACTCTACATATGTTTCTACTAGAGTAACTGGACTCACAATTAAGTCCAATTAGTTTTTACTCTCAAGAATTTAATCACATTCATCACAGCACATTCAGTAAATCAAAGTTTCTCTTTTCTACCTCGTTAGAGATTTATTTTAACATTCAGCTCCTGGGACTGTATGAACCTTTCAGCTCTGGTTTAGAAATGATGAAGAGAAAGGATGGAGAACAGAATAAAATCCCAAATGGTGTAACAGAGGTAGGTGGGGACTGATACCACTGCTTCTCACAGATCCAAGGGGCATCCATTAAACCATGAAGCAGATGAAGACATAGTTTTACATGTGAAGTCCCATAACTGATTGCAAAAGAAGTTTGTGGAAGGCAAAGGTATAAAAGTGGTCAAAAAGGGTTTACCCAGATTAGTGGAGAATAGGCTGTTAGTGGCTATAAAAATGATGGTTTAGCTGCAACCTGAGACTGACTGTGGGAAGGGGGGGGGGGGGAAGCATCCCTGCTCTCTGCTCTCCCAACCCAGCAAACTCTGCCATTCAAAAACCTGTTAGGTTGTGGCGACTTCTGGTCTGACCTAACCAGACTGGAAGCCCCAGCTGTCCTGTATTTTCATTATGAAGGTGTTTTATGGGTAGCTCATTGTGCAAAGATGCAAAACTTTTTTCTTTCTTTCTTTCTTTCTTTCAAAGAGTGAAACGTAATCTAGACTGTTATGCTGTGGAAAGGCTGAAGACGTGCTCTCATCTACAGCACTGGAGTCCTTTTTGATCCTGTTTAACAAGACATAGAAGACATTTAAAAGGTTCCAAATGCTGCAATGAAAATGATTCAAAGAATTAATAGTGTGGGAGGGAATTTCTACAGGAGATATAAGTAAAAAAAGAATAAACAGGACCATATATTTTACAATGGACAGAGGAAAACATATGGTAGAGATATATAAAAAGTGCAGCGTGTGTAAAAGTCCAAGAATATGTTTCTATCCATACTCTTCTAGACTAAAAAAAAATGCACTCAATATGAAGTAAAGTGCAACAAGTGAAAGAAGACAGATTTGTTTGCAATTCCTAAATACCTTTTAAGGATTACTGCTACCACACGTCTTTGAAATAAATATATCCATGGTGCACAGATTTAACTGTTTTCTTAAGGAAGAACTTTCTGTGCTCTGTTTGCTCTTAAAGAGTTCCAGCCCTGTTTCCACTTGATTTTTTAAAAAAATAGTGTCATTGACATTTTTCATTTTTCAAATTGAATTTCAAAATGCATTTTTAAGCCAAATTTTTTTAACAGTCAGAATGAAAGTTAAGGAAGAATCTTATTTCCTGTCAGCCGGCATTGGTTTTCATACGGTTTTTGTTCGGTATTGGGCTGTTTCACTTTTTATGGGAAAACAGATTTTTCTCAAAATTATCTAAACACAAAAACAACCCTACTGTTGTAACTTTCAAAAAAAAAATTTAAAATTTTATTTCCACAAAATTTAACATTGAAAAATACAGAGGGTGATACATGAGGGAGATTTTCGTGACAGCCAGTTCATCTTTTGGAAATATCCTTCAAAGTAAACACTTTGAATTCACTTTTGTTCAGAAGTTTCAAGAAGAGATTTAAAGGCAAAAGGAAGAGTAGGAGCATGAATGTTGAGAAGTGGTGATGCAGAAAGGAAGAACTGCAAATGGATATGGCTCTGTTCATCAGCCATCCATTAATGACAACTTAACGTGATCCTAGAGAATAAGCAGATATAAGCAGACTTAGCACAGAATGCTGAGTTAAGAGTAACCTTCATAGAAGTGTTGTCGCTGCTATCAGTGGTTCTGGGATATTAGTGTAGTTGAGCTATTAGTAAAATACAGCTTAGTGGTTCCTGCATTTCTAGCAGATATTTATGTCTAGTTTGGGGTTTGATCTAGTAAACCTTATTCAAGTGAAAAATCACTGTCCAACCAATAAAGAAATGCTGGTGGATCATCCTCTGGTGCTCACGTTTGGACTTTATTGGGTCAAAACTTCAACTGAAGGTGGCAAAAGTTCTGCCTGAGTAAACTCCAAGTGAGGACTTCCAGGTCTGTCCCAATGGGACTGCTCTCAGGAGTAAGGGTTGAATTGTTATACCACAAAATACCAGCTGTAGTTACGTTAACCAGGATAAAGTTTCAAGGGATATCCAATCTCCATGCCTCGATGTAAAGCTAATCACCAGCTGGACTACAGAACAAATTTCCCCTCTGGTATAATATCACACAATTATATGCATTATGAGGGTTTAAAATCTGGCATTGGCTGTGCTATTGTTGGAACTAGGATAACTACTCCAGTTCCAACAAGAGGCCATTCATCTGCACTAATTTGTAGGTTAGAGAAGGTTTTAAAATAGGAAGTCTTTTCTTATGCAAATAGGGACCTGGTAAGAGACCAGGGGCCTGCAGGCAGTGATCTGGAGCATCACCAGATCACAGAGGATGAGCGCCAACATGCCCACACACCAGGGCAACCTTTAAAACCAGGCTTTCGTGGCACCACAGTGTAATGAAAGCCTTAAGGCTGGGTGTCTACACAGGGATGAGTTTAACTTAGATTTTTTATCCACCTTTTAAAAGATTGCTAACAGCCCTCCAGTCCAGAGAACAGAGAAGAAGGAATAAAACCCGAGAAATTAATCCTAATAAACTGTTCTCCCGAACAACTGTTTTCCCTTTCATTGCTTTCCCTGGATTCATACATGACTGTGTTTCAAGTATTCAGCAAACTGTGCAAACAATGAGCACTTTCGCTTTTGATCCATGACTGTGGGTTGTTTCAGGGCTGTGCATTGGATATGTAAGACACATGGCCTTGGTTTGTTTTCTATGAGCTGACTTTAGCCCAAGGCTACTCTGGAGAAAAAAGAGTTTCCTCTCTGCCTTATTTCTTAAAGCTATATCTCTTCTTGAAATCAGAGAGTTTCTCCCCTCACTGACCAGGGAGCTGGCTCCTTCCACTCCTTTCAATTTTGAATTTTCCAGTGGAGGAGTCATTCCCCTGTACAAATTACAAATCTTGCATATGTCTGCTGTTTATGAGCTTCCTGCTCTCAGCTGTGTCATGCACAATCCCTTGAACTCCTTGGGTACCTAGCAATGATCACATTCCTTCATCACTGGTAGCCTTTGGGAACTCCCTGCAAGACTGACACAAATGGGTCGTATAGAATCATAGAGACACAGAATTTTTTTATGCTGGAAAAGACCTCTGAGTCCATCAGGTCCAACTTGGCCAGCACTGCCAAGTCCACCACTAAACCATGTCCCTAATATCTCACCTGATAAACACAGATACCCATTCTTCCAGCCTAAACATCACATGCCTTCTGTACATACAACCAAGCTAAATAGGGGTTTCCTCAGTAAATACTAATGCATGGGCTTTCCATTTTTTTCTTGACAGGTGAATCCAGGTCTCAGAGAAACCAGGACAAGTGGAAGATGTTTAACACTTTGTAGTCCCCTAGATAATGACCTCAAAACAGGCTTCTAACAGACACTTCCCACACAAGCACCACACTGGTGGCCTCCCAAAAACAACTTCTGCTGACAAATACCAGCAGGGGGTACCTTGAACTCTTTTCTCTGTAGCTAGTATCTCAAAGCGGCCTTTGAACTGAAATCACCCTACAGTTTTGCAGCTGTGCTGGTCAGCCTGTGGTCTTACATGCTGGCGTTGCAAGTCTGAGTGTGATCACAGTTATCATCTCTTGTTGAAGAGACATGGGAGAAGCAGAGCCCACAGGACCCCAGGTACAGACACAGTGATCTGCAGCCCCTGGTTTAATAAATATTTCCTCGTAGACCGCCCCTTTCTTTGGATAGCTGAAAGTAAAACCTCAGCTTTGTGTCACCCAAGTGCAAACCATTAAACAGATACAATTTCATAATTTTAAAGTTGTCAACAGCCTGGATTTGTCATGGGAGATTTGGATATTTCATGCAGGTAAAAGTAGGAAAATGGCATCAAACATCCTTGGAAGAAGACAGACTGAACTTCCGACACAATTTCACATCCTCCCCTTGGCTGAGATTTGCAGGGGAGTATCAATCTGTGGGACAGCATCACACTAAGTCACACTTCAAGCCCCAGATATTTCTGCTCTTAAACACTGGGAACTCTTTCTGTTCTTTCTTATTCTACTTACTTAAGAAAAACAACCAACCTTCTAGAGTAAAATGTAAATGCAATGGAAAACACTTTGATAGGCGCAAAGAATAATGTAATGCCTTTAGCAGGCGAGTATCAAAGCACCAAGTAATTATTCTTAGCTTATATCACTAAGGTTATAAACATATCAGATGTTATAAACAATTCCCATGGGTGCAAGACAGTAATCAGAAGAGACAAAAAAGGATAAGGCCTTTTCCAGTGATACAGAATAGTGCTGTCCTGCAGTTAGGTGGAAAATGATGTATTGGTGGGTACATTGAATAACATTCAGTTCTAATTCAATACTTTATATTCCCAACCTCAGCAGGGTATTTTCAGACAGCAGCTACAAAGGTTCACCATCCAATGTACTCTCCTGCTGATGTCCAAGTTCAGCACAGCACAACATGACAGAAAATGGGTTTTCTAGAAAGACAGTGTAGCACATAATAAACATAGGAAGAAATGAGAAGTACCCAGAGGAACTCAATGGGCAATGCCCTTACAGTGGGGATATTTTACAGGAGGCCCATTTTTATGAACTTTTGTTATTTAATACATTGATCTGTGATCCAGCATAAAAAAAATCTGCATCCATTCCTGCAAAGTGTGCAGATGACACAAAAAACCATAGAGTGGTAAATAATGAGAAAAGCAGATCTGTTCTACATGCAATCTAATTTCTATGGTAACTTGACCTCTCTAGAATAAAAAACCAAACATATTTTAATGTACAGTTAAACGTAACTCTGAATATCTCACGTAGTTTGTACACTGAAGAACTGGACTATATTTTAGAAAGAGAGATTTAGAAAAGGATTTAGAGATCTCCTGGCTGATAACCAGCCGAGCAGCACAAGAGTTCTTCATTCAATGCAAAAAAGAGACAAAGAGAGAAAATGGAATGTTGGTATTTGCAAGCTGGGGACTATAAAATACAAGGATGCTCACTGTTCCTTGGAATATTAATAGTGAAAGGAGCATAGGTCCAGCTTCAATGTTCACATTTTAAAAATTACTGTTGACAAACAGGAAAGAGTTCAACAAAGAAATGCAAATATACTTGCAGTTGGCAAAAGCTGTAAGCGAGATCCTAAAAAAAAGTAAATCTCAATTAATTTAATTTATCCAATAGGAGGATAAATGGTGATTTATCTGTGGTTTATAATAGAGCTGGCTGGGTATTCTGTCTCAACAATAGAAAATGAAATTTCCACAAAAATTTCTATAAAGACAAAATAGTGTTAATTTTCCTTCAGGACAAGCAAGATTAAATAGTTCACTGTAAGCCACTCTGCTTCTCAGTTTTTTCTGTTAAAGGAAACTTTAAACTTCACCTTCTTGTGAACACATTTATCTGTGCTATAGGTACCTGTTTTCTCCTACAAGCCAGCCACAGAGTAATTTGTCACTTAATTCAGAGTTGTATATAACATTACAGGAGCTGTAGTTCAGCCAAGAAGCCTCTGCCTAAGTTGAAGAAGGATGGTGTTTGTTCAGGCTGTAATTCCCAGGAGCAATGCAGCATTATGGGAAAATATTTGTTTTTAATATTGAACCGACACAAAAGAAAGCCCTGGTCAATCAATTTAGTACATTCAAACAACAAGGGTCCTACATTAAAGAAAATTCCAGTTTTGTTTAGATTGGTTTGTTTGTTTGTATGCTTCCATTCTGGGTTTCCTTTATGTTAATAAGGCTCTTCTCTGTGTGTCGTTTGGAGTGAAAACAAATGTTGACAAGTTGCATCTGCCCACTGTGTGAAAATTCCAAATTTTGTTCGGTTTTAGCTTGCAAGTAGCTGTATTATATTTCCTATACCAGGGGGATCTCTGAATTAGTAGACAGAGACATGACATCCAGTAGGTGGAATCTGACACTATATTAATCTGAACTAGATAAATGTCAAGATTTTAACAAGGGAGGGAATTAAACACTGCACCAATTTATCTAGGAATGGGATAGACTCTCTTCCATGTGTGATATTTAAAGATGGGCTATCTTCCTATCTGTTCTAGCTGGTGATTCAATCACATAGACTGTGTTGTAATAGATAATAACAACAATCCCTCCAGCCATAACATTTAAAAGAGCAGGAAGCAGGATTGCAGGGTGAGAAACTGCTAGAAACCCTTAGTCTTCGGGACCAAAGAAGAAGGATGGTTATGTTGCACCAGTGGCGCACCTTTCCTTGTCCATCCATAATACAGCTTCAGTGTAATTAAATATTTTATAGAAATACCTTATAACTGGTCTGTGGTTTGAAGCCTGACTTAAGTTTAACATTGGAACTGGTACTGTGTGCCTTGCACTCAAGGAGCCTTTCCATTGCTTTCTCACTTTTCTGTAACACTGTTCCAAATCAAACAAATAACCTTGCAAATGTCCTATTCTGGTTCCCAGACCAAAGGAGGACAATTAAAGTCTTGTGAAAATGTTTTTAAATTAAAGTTTTAATTAGCATAGAAGTATTAAATGAGAATGCTGTATGGCCACTTAGTAAAAATGGTAATGAAAATAATGCAGACAACATCTCTCACCTCCAACAGTGTCACTCTGTCAGTTGACTCCTGTTTTCTGGAGGATCTTGTCAGAATGGGCAGAGATGAAAGCCTGCAATAAAAAGAATGGATATTCTAAGCTCAAGTTAATCCATCCAGAGAACAGGAAAGCCTCTTTCAGTAACAAAATAGGCCTTCTTAAGGTCAATAATAGCAGACTTCATCGACTGACAACAGCCTGCTGAACACAAAGGAAGTGTGACTTTTCCTTTTTCTTTGCCATGGCTCAATAGCTTTGTTTCAGCTTGTCGGCCAGTTTGTTTACAAGAAAAACCTCTTGAGCAAAGAGTACCTTTCCTTGTGCTACATATTCCAGTGTGCCCACCAAAATCACTCTGCACTGCTGTGCTACCTGATAGCCTTTCACATGACAAAGTGTTGGGGCTATGTGTCCAGCAGTGCAGCAGGGGCTAGTTAAGGTTTCCAGATACACAGCACTCAAGCAGGGACCAGCCTCACCGTAGGTTTTCCCTCTGCTGTTGCCAAATGACAAAACATTAAAAGCTCAGCAGCACATAGCACCATTAAACTGACTGATGGCAAGAAGACGTCAGAAAACACAGTTCTGTAAATCTTTCCCTGCACACATAAAAACTGGTCTCAGATTTCCCTGCCCCCTCCATGCACACACATACACATGCATTTCATAATTTCCCAGGAAGCCTAAACAAATTGCAATGCATTTGAAGGACTACCTCACAAAACAAAGCCCTCAACATCTTATTATTCAAACACTTGAGCAAAGTTCATTATGAATTCTCACAACTAATTTTTCCTTTTTGAAGCACTGTAGGAAAATAACAGCCTCCCACTTTAAAGACATGGAAACAAAGGGAAAAAAGAGGCTGATGTCACCAGGGTTTTGGAGGCTGAGCTTGTGTGAGATGCAGCTAGAGGCGAGGGCTCACATATCTGGGAAAAACTCTCCAAACATCCATGGGAGATCTTCACCCACAGCTGAGGAAACAATGAAAACTCAAAATTTCCCGCGTTTGGTCTCACTCTGTGCTCAGCTCCGGCTGCTCTAAAATTAGACCTGTTTTGCAGACTTGGCTTCAGCTGCCTCAGGAAGCAGAGGCAGCACATGCCAGTCCCGTAAATTTATTGTTAATAATAATGGGGAGGTGCTCCCAGGCTGGGGGCTGCCCCACATGCCAGCAAAGGCACAATGGACAGTCCCTATGTGGATGCATTTGCCATCTGCAATGACTGAAAGGAGCAAGGGTCGAGCAGTGCAAATGTTGTTATGATGAGCCCTCACGGGGGATTTTTTTCATTCAAGCTGTCCATTTGTTTGGCAAATCTGAAGCGGCCAGCAGAAATGTATCACTGTCAGTGATGCTCCTGTTGGAAAGACTTACTCAGGCTCACTGTGGTGTGTTTAGGAGAGGTCCCTCCTGCAGAAATCATAAACTACTCCAGGTCCCACAGGAAGGAAGAAAATAAGATCCATTTTCCTGCATGACCTGACAGCCAGTTTAACTTCAGGCAGAGTTTTGGTTAGTGCAAGCAGTCCTCAGTTGAGCTTGTAGCCCTTATAAGTCAAAAGAAAGACATTTGTATGTGAATCTTTGGGTCAGCCTTTGCTCGTGCTCCTGCCCCAGGGTGGATACTGGCAAAACCTGGGAAAGGCTGGTTGGGTTCTGCTCACAGCTCTGCCTACACTGCCAGGGCATCTTCTCAGGGCACAGATGTACCCCATGGGGATACAAGGAAGGAGGGGGAAGGTACCTACCATTGCTCTGGGACTCCCTTTCCTGCTCTCGTCTCTCATGAGATTTGGCCTTGTCATCTGTCAGTAGCATTTCCTCCTGGTCCCTGTGATGCCTGGTAGGCCCTGTGTAGCTCTGGTAGGAAAGGAGGACCCAAAAGATCCCCACAACCCCTGCTGCCAGGGGAAAACAACAGTACATTTTGCATCACACTGAGTGTGGGAGCTACACAAAAACCAGCATTTCTCCAAGGAACAGCCCCACTTACACACCTTCTCCCTAGAGAAAGCTGGCTCCACATTGCTTTTAATGACTTCCGTAGCAAAAACATGTAGCTCTGCCCCATGAAACTGACTGTCATCAGACTAAGAAATTAACTTTTTCTGCAGTGCGATTAAAAACACATAATGTTTATAGTCCTGACTGTGAAAAATGTGAGCTTTACAGAGGCTCAGTAAAAAAGGACTAGTTAAGTCTCTGGTCCCCAGAAGCAGCATACAGAATTCCCCAGTTCCCAGCCCCTTGCTTTAGAAACATTGGCTCAACTGCTAACGCAGAGCCCAGGCACTGAACATTAAAAAAATGCCTCCAAGCATTCAGTAAACAATGTCTGTCCCCAAAATAGCATTCTAGTTTTCTTGTAATGGACTTCCATGCATCAGCTTATGTGACCTTGAACTGGTATCATTTCTCACTTGGGAATTTCCCCCTAGTATTTGTTGCTGCAGCTCTTGAAGTATGAAGAATTAAGTGCTGGACTCTTACACTCCTTTGTTTCCTCCTTTCATTTATTTTAGGCTTGATGGGGAAAACATATGACTGGATATGTCATTACAGGCAGACAATCTGATAATCACTAGCTGATAGGACTGCAACTCCAAAAACTCTCTCTGTAGCCAGCTCATTCTCTTCCTGTAACATCATGAAGCTGCAGGGATCAGGAATAAAGACTGATTTTTTTTCCTTTTCAAAAATGCTGCAGCCTGTGTCCGCCATGTTCAAGACTTTTGAAAAACATATTTTGGAGCATTTCACATTCCTTTTTTGCTTATTTGCAATGACTACCTAAAACCTCTTTACAGATATCTCCACAGTAGGTTGTTTCTATGGATTTGGGATGTACATTCTGATTGTTCTTATGGGTTTTAACAGATGCTGGTTTTCACAAAACAGTGGTACATCTTCCCAAGGTGCAAAGAAGGGGTCCCAGAAGTCCCACTACCATTTGTCCTGTAGGAAAGTCAAAGTCAGCCGTCAGCCACATCCTCTTGGTGCGAGGGAGCCGTGCTTCTTGGCAGAGGAGACGCTCCGTGGCACTGAATCAGGAATGAATGGGCGTGGAGGAGGTAGAGGAGCTGGTCTTCCCACACACTTCCTTACCTCTTTCAAGGCCTTCTGTTGCTGTCCTAATTCCTTGTTTGCTTTCCACTCATGCAATGAATTTTAAGATAGCCATAGAACCAGAGAGGACAAAGGGCCTGAAACAACCAATCTCCTGTGATGGTGGAGGACAACACCGGAGAAAAACCCACGAGGAGATACAATGCCTGAGCACTGAGGAGGCAGAAATTCTGCCAGACCAGCCTCAGCCGCCCTCTGCCTGGGTTTCCAGCACTCTGCATCGGTGCTGCAGGGAGGGCAGGCAGGGGCTGCACGGCAGCTCCCTGATGAAAGCACCTGCGACTTCTGTGAAAGCCGACACTCACTGCCTGCGGTGTCCCTGCCACTCCGGATCCCAAGGCCCTGGTTTACTGCAGGAGCTGTGAAGGACAGCCTCGGGCTCCGCAGCAGGAAAAAATACAAGGGATCAAGTGTACAGAGGCACCTCATAAAGTACCCCTTCAAACCGCATGCGGATTTACAAGAGGGAAGTGAGTGGCCCTCGGGGGGGCTTTTAGTTGCCTATTAGCACTGGCCAGTGCAGGGTGCACGCCCAGACCCCGGGATGGAGCTGTCTACACAGCCCCATGGCTTCTTTCAAGTGCACACAGGCAGCTGCATACACACCTCTGGGCTGCAGCAGGGCTCCGTGGGCCACAGATGCTGCACCGGCTCAGGCAATAGCATCCTCCAAATTCTTTTCCACCATCTTCCCTAACACTTCTGTCCTGCGCTGGGGAGATACAGAATCAGCCTGAGGTGAGCCTTGGGACAACGCACTGGCAGCCAGGGATGTCGTCTGCTCTCAAGTTCCCCAGGTGAATGAGGGGCTGGGGAACAGACACATCCATGTCAAGCAGAACACTTAGAGTCTGGAAACAGGTAAAGGCTGAAGGCATAGAAAGAAGAAGAAGAAAAAAATAAGGCAAGAAAAAAATGGAAGAGCAGAGTGGAATAAAAGAGGTATGAAAACTGGAGAGTGAGGCTCCCTTTCAGAGAGAGGGCAAGAAAAGTGGTCCCTCTGGATCATGGAAGGTTGCACAGGAAGAAGAAATGTAAAAGAAGGAGAAACATAAAGGAAGGGAAAAAAATGAGAAATGGAGAGAGGTAGAGGAGAAGAAGGGATCTGACTAAGGGAAGTAAAAGGCAACATCAGAGCAAACAAATCCAGGACAAAGGAAGAAAACTAAGTACTGGACGAACTGAGTAGGAGAGCAGAGCGGGAGGAAATAAGCATCTAAATGAAGAGAGCTTAACAGAATGTTCCCGAAGGAAATGAACTGGGCACTCTGAAACAGTGTCAGACATAAATAAATCAGACAGGAACATTTGGACACTTGGAAAAATGAAAGGAAAACTACTGGGTGGTATACTATAGCAGGAAAAAATTGGGGTGGCAAGAGAAAAGAAGGAAGAACTCCTAAAACAGAGAAAAAGAGGGAGTGAGCAAGATATTCCAAGCAGTCCCAACATATTTACATGTACACTTTGAGGTGTTTGCGCTAATGAGCAGTTAGGACTGCAAAGAAAGTACAGAGTAATGCAATCACAGCATTTATATGGGCAAGTGGGGATTTTGCAAGCTGGAAGATATATGCACACAATAATTGTGGGTGAAAGTTGGGAGGCCAGTTATTACAGCAGTAAATCATAATCCTTTTAATATATTATCAGTTTGATACCCAAGCAATAAATGCATATGCATAAGGGGTTTATGCTTTAGAAGTGGCAGGAAATTTGACTGCAAAAACAAAGGGAATGGAGAAGCTCAGTTCTCCCTCTCTTTTGAGTGAGAGAGTGTAATGAAATCCACTCCCTCTCTCTCCCCCATCTCTGTCATGACCATCATTACTAGACTTGGCTGGGAGTTTCACAGTGCAGTTATTTTCTAATGGGAATGCACTTACTTCAAAACTGAAATTTTCCACAAGAAGATTTTGATTTTGCTGTGGAGAAAAATCCTATGAGAAAAATTTGAACCAAGTGTTTCATTTTGGGTCACTTCAACCCCAGCCAAAATTTTTTTTAAAAATCGATATGAAAGTTTTTATTACACTACAAGTAGTGGAACCTGGACATTTTCAGTTGGGAATAAAACATCTTTAAAATTTAACAAACCAGTTTAACTCAAAATTTTGTTATAGTCATTGTATCTGTAGCTTTGTAGTGGGAAATACTGTGCGTGCGCATGCCTGTGCAAATGTATCCCCCCATATGCCAACTAACAAGTGGATAAAATTGAGGGAAATAAAGGGAATAAACAAACAGAGAGTTTATCCTAATTTTGAGCTGATTACAAATGAAAGCCATTGTGTAACCACCCTACTAGACCATCTGTGTATTTCCTTTCTTCTGAAGGGATTTGGTGATCCTCTGGCAGGGAGGGAGAAGGGAAAGTTGTCAAGCACTAATTCAGAGCACATATGTATAAGAAACACGAATCTATGTTCTGAAATGGTGAAGGGTAGGATATCTACCGTAACCTTTACTAAGAAGTTCCAGTGATTAATTGTCTTTTTGTTTAAAAATATATTGTTTTCTTCTCATCTCTGGTTGCCCAGTTTCATCTTCCAACAGTTGGACTAGATCTCATCCTTTGCCTGTCATATAAAAAGAGCAAACTGTGACCAAATTTCTGTTCCCTATGCACATATTTATAGATTGTCATCAAGTCACCTATCAATCTTTCCTTTCTTGGATAAACAGAACAAGATCCTCAGGCCTATCACAGTAAGACATATTTTCCAGACTTTTCATTATTCATATGGCTTCCCTCTCTGAACTCTCTCCAATTCATCCAGCACCCTTCTCCAGTTGGGGAAATCAGCACTAAGAACAACATCCCACAGTGGTGCCAAACGCAGATGAAGCTTTCTGATTGCTATTTAGCAGTCTCAGGACCAGCTCTTTGGAAGACAACCTTTTCCAGCAACTCCTACTTGTGTTATACACAAACACATCGTCCCACCTTCTTTGTAGATTTAATAGCCATACCCACCAAACACTTGCATGTGGTGGAGGAGAGAGGTTTCGAGGTGAGTTGTGGTGTCTTCCTTCCAACCCTACTTATTGTATATAGGTGCAGGTCACCCACTTGGATTTGATTTGGGGGAACTGAATCCCTGCCAGGGGAAAACAGTCAGGAAGCTGCTTCCCACACACATCCCAGCCACTGCCGCAGGCATTAGGATCTGATGATTAGTCTGGGGAACTGAACTAAGTCTGATTTGACATCAAACGCTGCACCACATGTAGAGTCCCCAGTTTGAGATGCTTTAATCTGCTACTCCACTCATATTCAGCCAAATAATTTGCTAATGTAGATATGGTTAGTGATGTCCAGAATCTGACTGAAATCCTAATAAAAAAATAAAACAGAAACAAGCCACTTGGTTGATTTCAGGTTTTTAAGTAATCATGTCTATTCATGTCTGTATTTCAATCTTTTTTTCCTCCTGTGTTGCTTTTTAGGAACAATTATATATAAACTCCAAGAAAAACATCTTGAATGGCAGAAGACCAGCCATCACTTGTTTGAGGACTCCATTCAAAACAACAAGCAAATTATAAACTTCCACTGGCAATTGCATTTTCAGACCAATCAGTGTGCCAGCATTTAACACACTTTCAGTGTGACATGTCGATTTCATATCTCCATACTTAATATTTGTAATTAAGGAAATACTGTTTTCTTATTCAAATTGAGACCATGTACCAAGAATAATGCCATATAAGATTCAAAGTATATTACATCAAATACTATTAGCTGTATTTACCATAATAATCTTGTTTTAAAAATAAATCAAGTTAGCTGCATAAACATTTATTAAAAGGGTTTTTAAAAAATTACAATCTCTTTCAGAAAGTTAGTAGCAGTCTGACAACAACTTTAATTTCTCTAAGACCAAAGAAAGTCAAATGGAAATGTACATGATTGGTGTTCTCATCCTATATGTGTCATAAAATTAAGACTGTATCTTTCCAGTTCTCTCAAACTTTCCTAGTGTTCAATGTCTTCTAGAAAACCATTATTTATAGTCAAAGGAGTTTTTGACTTGTTCTTTTCAAACTTGTGGACAGAAGTTGTTCAAGCCTCTCATTTAACATACCTACTTTAGTAGCTGCTATTAAAATATTTTCTTGAATTATTGTTGTAATGGAAAATACATCATCACTATTGCAGGTTTATATATTTTCAACTGGCTTTTTCCGACCAACACAGAAAGTTATTCTTGTCTTCTCTGTGTTAGTATAAATAATTCTACCATTTTTACCCACTGAGAGAAACAGCACTGATAGGTTTTCTTCCCTTAAGGACATCAAAAATTTCTTGTCCTTAACTTGTGTGATCTTTAACTCTATTGGGCAACCACCTCTACTTACAGTTCTCTTGCTTCCCTTGCAAATTTATCACCATTCCTGTCTTCTGATTTAAATTAATTTTTGTTGCGTCATTCTTTCTTTCAAGTGTTACATGTGGGTTTTTGTATAGTAGAACAGCTTTCACTTAAGCTGTGTTGTTTTGGTTTATAACAACTATGACTTTTTAGTAAAATGTTTTTAAACAGTTTGCAATTATCATTCACATTTTTCTGTTTAAATTCTCCCAGTAGATCTGACTTATAATTGTTTTCAGCTTTACAAAACTGGCCTTTTTAAAGAACCAAGAATCTATACTACTGGTTCACATTTTATACTTTTTGCACACAAATATAATCAAGGCATGATCTTCTGCACATAAGCAGACATTTGCTTCAGTTCTGTAATCAATTTCTCTCTATATGTCATAATAAGGTCAGGTTTTTGCTGAAGAAATAAAATCTCAGTCATAAGGGGAGGATGGACTCAAGGCTCTGATCCACATTTGGCAGAGAAGTGCCCTGTGGTCTTGGGTGAGCATCCTAATCCCTAAATAATGACCCTTTGAACCCGCCCTTCTAGCAAATCTAGCCTTTGTTTTCCAGTTTTATTCTGCCTTGAAAAAAAAGAGGTTTAAAGGCTGCTAGATTGTAGTTAATATTTGTGGTCAAAATTGCATATTCATTTTCTTTTTATTCACACTTAGAATGAGAAAAATATGCAGACTGCCTCAAAGTGATGTTATATTTAAGTCACAAACAAAAAGAAACAAAGGTAGTTGTCTAATTGTTGCTATCCACTTAATATTCTGCTTGTGCATATTATCCTACCCAGCTTTGGTACTGTTGCATGAAATATACACCCAGTTACCCAACACTGATGGGTCAGGAATAGCTGAATAGCTTGTGGGAATCATATCCTTGGACAGTTTCATTCTTTAATTGCTTGGGAGTCTCATTTGCTACTAAGCAAAAGTATATTGCTCCCTCTTTTAAATGTCTTTTTCATTATGACTTTAATATCCTCCTGGCCATTCAAACCTACCCTTCCATCAGTAAATTGTTTACCTTTCCAGTGAGTAAATTGTATCCAAACTTTTTCTGTTTCTCAGAGAAGGTAGACAAACATCCTCAAAGTCATCCTTCCATCTCCAAATCCAGTCAGATTCCAGCACCCATCTATGTGTTACATCCCAGCCACTCTCTTCAGGCTACCTCTCTGCTTTAGGGATCCAAATGTATGTCCCAGAAAGTCACCTAACAAATTCAGGGTTGTCATCACAGAGCCTTTTTCTTTGAATCCAGGGTGATGAAACTTAACAAGACCAGTAAGTTTAAGATGTCCTAAGTTTCTCCCTTGAGGTCTGTAATTGTTTCTGCTACCCAATGCCATCCTCTGCTTGACCTCCAGCCCACCATTCATAAAAAGGCCCTCTTTCCTAGAAGGTTCTCTCCCTTCAACAGGGCTTTGTTCACTTCCAACAGTGATTCTCAGAGATTCTGTTATATACCTGCCTAAATGGCCACAGTCATTACTTTCAAATGGATAACCTGCACTCATCATCTGTGTTTTTGTCATTTCTGGCTTAGTCCTGCAGCACATCTTTCACATGGGCCTACATTGCTATTTAATTGGAAGCAGGTTGTGTTACAGAAGGCAATCACACACCTGGGATGCACATCTCTGCTCTGGGACCCAGGCCGGCTACTTTTGAGTGGCCTGAGTGATTTGAATATGATGGTTTGGGCACAGGAAGCTCAGAGTCTCCAGGGAAGTCCCTTCCTAAGGCAAATACTCTGTTATGTATCTCTTGGAGATGCAGGCATTAGAAACATTGAGACTGGATTATGTTCCATTCAATATAATAGAGAAGGTATAATCAGCAAGATACTCAAAAAATCTTCCAAGTCTTCATAAATCCCTTCCTGTAGTCCGACACCACCTGTATTTATTGACTTTTAGACATGCTACAAGACCCATGTGTTGGAGCAGCACTTTGAGGAGCCTTAAGAGGACTGGTTGATGAATGAGGCTCCAGTGTTTATTTACTTCAGTTTGGTAGAAGCATTGAGTCAATTATATTGCATTTTGGTTTTGCAGTTCTAAATTGGCAGAGTGCTTGCAGCCTATGTAGGAACATATTTTGTTTATTTTAAATATCTGAAAAAAAATTGAATAAATAAAATGATGCAGTTGGTGTAAGATTTATGGTGTCCTGAATTTTCCATGATTTTAAGTGGTTGGTTTTGTACATGACGTGTTACTCAAGTATGCAGCCCAATACCAGTCTTGTCTGGCTTTTAAAACAAAAGGTCTTTTGTTGTGGTGAATCACAGAGAAAGCTTTGCAGGTCCTATTTTCATGATGACACTTACAAGCAAGAATCCCATAAAGTCCCTTCACCTTTTCTGGAGAGAAAAAATTAGGATTCATACAGCAGGTATGCTGCTATCTGTTAGAGTCAGAAAGCCTAAAAAAAAAAAAAAATTGCTGAATAACTTCACTTTTTGCCATCATTTTCCGCATAAGGTATCCAATATGTCATTCAGCAATGAACAGACAGAACCATAAAGTCTCTCAACACCATTCATCCAGTTACGTGCCCCATTAATTTTCCAATCAAATTAACTAACAACAAACTGACTGTCTTCTAAGACAAGCTCACAACTGATTTTTTTTTTTGTCCTGGTAATGTTGAGGGTAGATTTATGAAAAATACTCTTACTTAATAAAATAAACTGAATAGGTACTAGAACACATCACTCATGGCTGTTGTACAGTCCTGTGAATGTTAACATCTTCAAAGCAGATACTCAGTTTAGCCAAATCCTTGCTTAAGTGTTCCAATAAAATATATCCTGAAGTCACTGGGAGCCTTTCCGTTGGCTTCAATGGACATTGGAGTAGCTTCTAGAAAGTTATCGAGGCTCAACAGATGAGCTTTTAGAGGCTTTTCTGACTGTTAGGACAAGTTTTCCTTAAAATAAATTTTGATGTCAGAAAGGCTTCCTAACACATTACCAACAGGGCCATGAAATGTTTGGCTAATCACAAATCCTTCCACATCAAACAGAAACTTTCTAATACACTGGATAGCTACAGTTAGGCCTGGGAAATTCTTATTTAAAACACTTTGAGGTAAATATGGAAATTGAGAGATTAGAAAAGCGTGTGTTGGGTGAGTTATTAACCGAGGTAATCCAGGCCTCCTTACCAATGTGCCACCATATGCTCCACGTTCTTCCTTAAGCTTATCCTAATGTGTTTTCCTTAAGGCTCTTTTCCACTTCCTTAGTTCATGAAATAAAGCAACATTAGCTCGTCTCAGTGTTAACAGATGTTGTGAGGAATTATTTTAAAGTCACTTGTATCCTGTATCTCTCTGTATCTTTCAGCTCGATTACAGCAAATTTTAGGAGGTTTTGCCCAGGGAAAAAACCCAAACTATAGGGATTTACACCACACCCTCACTATCATTAAATAAACCTAGAATGAAGCTAAATCAATGCAGTCCAAGTATTTTTATACATTTTAGAAGTCTTTTCACATCCTCAGTTCTCCCTTGAACTGGCAGAGATCCAGTTTGAGACACAGTCCATACACTTTATACTGTTCGTGTATAGCTCTGATTTGGAAAATCAGAGAGTAGTGGAATCTCAGAGCAGAGAGAGAAATGATTGCACTCACCACTCCCTGCTTTACAGACATAATAACAAATCAGAAGTTTCAGGAGCAGAGCAAGAAGCTCTAGTGGATGCTTATTCTTATTCTTATTCTTATTCTTATTCTTATTCTTATTATTATTATTATTATTATTATTATTATTACTATTACTCCTCACTGAGTAGTAATAGATTATAGTAATCTATTACTATTATTATTATTACTCCTCACTGCCTTTCAGTGGTATTCCTGCCCAAACATAGCTTCCTAGAAGAGAAGTTGCAGTAGTTAAGTAATTAGTTCAGTAGGGAAAAGAAGAAGGAACACATAATGGGGAAGTTTTGGAAGTGCTCTGCAAGTAAATTCAGTTGAGCACCCAAAATTTTGGCTATCTACATCAAGTTGACATGGCAACAGCAACACTAAGGAGCTTTCTTGGTAGGCATGGACCCAAAGTTCAGTGAAGTAGGTGGGAAAAGAAATCACGTGTACTTCAATGGGCTGCTGTTTGAACCTCACCTGTTTCAGATCAGGGAACATTTTATTTAAAGTTTTTGATGCCACTAAAAAAAACACAGACAAGTATTTGAATATGAATGGGTACAGATCATATTTTCCTCCAGTTCAGGCTCCCCACAATTCTTCCAACATGAACAGCAGGACTGGAGCACATTCATGTTAGGGCAGAATTTGGCCCACTGATGTCAGCCATTTGAACACACACACAATATGCTGTAAAAGCAAGTATTTATGAAGACTGGACCGTGAATGTGAGGAGACAGGGCTGAATCATATTCTCATCATGAATGAGTGATGACACCCTTTTATCCAAACAAAAGAACTAATGTCTACTGGAAGGATAGCCTGAGGCAGGATTGCTTTAGGAGAACAAAGGCACTTGGTTTTTTGGAGCATATGCGGTAAGAGTGCCGACAGATCAAGCAAAAAACACAGTTTAGCTAAAGAAGGACATTTAGATCTGCCCTGTGGATGGGACCAGGGGTCTGGCATTTACAGATTACACATTGGTTAATGAAACAGAAACTGGTGGCAAAAGTTTGATAACAATAGTAAGAGGGGAGAAAAGGGATCATTAAATGTGCAGTTCTCACATGTGGTCACTGAGGCAGAAAGAAACATGGTACATATTCAACTTCAAGGCCCTACGAGATATGTAGGGAAGCAGTACCAGGTCTGATGGATGAGAGCAGAAAGGCATTTCCATTTGCATTATGATGCCTTCAGCAGCACTTCAGCTGCAGAAAGATACACTGGGAAAGAGCAGACACCAGAGCAGTCTTTATCTCAGAAAGAAATTACTCCAAAAAATCAAATTGTGATTTATATGTGAGCACCAAGCAGTCAGGATATTTCCTGAGAAGCTCTTTCCCTCAGGTGAAAGGCAGTGACCTACACCCTCTAGGCTGCATAGCTGTTGCTCTTGGTCTGTCCTGTCGCTCTGCTTTGGCTCCAGCAGCCCCTGTGAAAGGACCAGTAGGAGCAGAGCAGGAAGCTCTCCTGGACAAGGGCTTCTTCCATAAATACCACACCACTCTGAGGAAACATCAGTGCCTTCCTTCACACCCACAGTTGGGAACACCAGCAACTCCAGACCATGCATCCTGGCCCCAAGGTTTACCTCCACCTTGCTAAGAAGAGTTTTCTGAAGACACAGGCAAGAGCTGCATACTTTTAGGCCAATATATGGCATTTCTTTTGACAGAAAATTGCATGATATCCTGAAATACTGGCCATCCTAGCAGGCTTTTGGGTTTGCAAGCCACCCTCAGCTGTTCCAGGCCTGGCTGAGTGACTGCGCACTTGTTCCTCACGAGCAAGAATGAGGGCCCCCAAACCCATGCCCCAGGAATTCAGCATTTGTATGATTTATATGTGCATTTTATACCACGTATGGGATACATACATGTAATGTAGCCGTGGCCCTGCCCTCCCCAGATGACAACATCGCAGTGCAAACACCACGGCATCACTGATGCCAAAACACAAACACCATAAAACAATCATCACGCTATTTGGGCTATAAACATCACAACATCAACCCAGGCCCTAATAGGCTTAATTCATTCCTTTAGGCAATGCTCCAGGAAAAAATGACAAAAAAAAAAAAAAAGGAGGGGGAAAAAAGGCAGGGTGGTGGGTGGGTGGCACATGCAGGTGGGGAGTGTGGGCACCCAGTCAGCTCCTTCCTCCTGGGGTCCCCAAGGGGTATCTGCACTTTATTAAAACTGGCTCTTCTCATCCCTGATTCATGCATTTCAAATCAGGATAAAATCCTGTAACCACATTAGTCAATCCAGACAGATTCGTCCATTACTTAATGCATTACTCAGATTTCAGTAACAGAAGGTATGTGATCTAGAGTCAAGTTCTGTTATGCTTGGATGAAAATAAAAACACTAAAAAAAATTTGTGGTAACTGCACCTGTGAGACAAGATTCACTGATTTTGGGAATCATGGCTAAAAGTTTTCTAGCAAGTCATTTAAAAAATACATGTCTCTATTTACGTTAACATCTTTGTCCTGATGATCATGTCAAAGGTCTAATTGACTAGCAATGAGCTACCTCTGTCAACAGAAAGCAAAGGGACATTTTCCTCTAGGTTTGGTCCTGTCCAGTTTTTCCTACAGTAGCAGGGTAGCATTGAGGGTCTGTGGTTGTTCATTAGGAAACCAAAACAGACAGGGGAAAAGCCAAAGTTAAGGCAAGAAAATCATGTCCACTATTTCATGGTTCAATCTGGAAAGAGAGAGAAAAAAAAATAAAATCTGTAGCTGAGTGTTTCAATTTCAACTCAAATTTATCCATCACAGCTTATGTGGGCAGGAGCACAACTTGCTTTTTTGCCAAGAAACATCTCCCAAAGGTTGCATGTGATCTGAAAACAAAGAAAATAAATTTTAAAAGGTAACAAATCTCCACTGCTCCTCACCCACTCTTGGTTTAATACCCAGTTTAGACTTCAGTGAATGCTTTGAGTTGTTATCCATGATTCTCAGTATCATAATTGCTGGCTGCTCCTTGTGGCCACTTTGGCTGGAAGTATCTCTGCCTGAGGATACAGAGCTCTTTGCTGCTTCGCTGTTGCAGCTCAGGGAGTCTTCTTGGCCTCTCATGCTGTGTCACCAAGGACACAACCAGATACATGAAGACAGCTGTTGTTTTTCCAGTGTTGCCATCCTGATTCCTGCCCCAGCTGCCTTATCTCTCCTCTCCAACCCAACAGGATGGCAGCTCTGAAGCACTCTCTGCAGGTGGAGGGAGTGAGATGCTTTTGGGGACTGGGTAAGGACCTTAGGGGTCTCAAGCAGGGGAGGAGGATCTTCCCTAATCCTCAGCACCTTGGCCCACCTGTGCAGTGCTGCTCTTCCAGGGGGATGCTAGAAGAGAATCTGACAAAAGCTAGATCAGAGCTGGAGGTCCCCTGAGCGCCACCAGTACTCACATGCCCTAAGAACCCTTCATCCTACCACTCCCTGCCCCCAGCTTGGTACCTTCTCTGCTAACCCTGCCTGATCTAGTCTGCCCTGGCCCACTTGTGGGGACCAGATATCTTGCTTACCCCAGGCTCAGAACAGCCCTTGTGGTTGATCCACACTCTTCATACAGATGAAATCAAAGAGCACATGGGTTTAATGAGAGAAGATGATCAACACTGATAGCGAGAAGTGACCTTAAGGTCATCATTATTCTTATACCAAATAAACACCCACAGTGTGACCCCCAAATATAGCATAGGTCAGGAAATCTGCTGGAGCTTGGAGTAATCCAATCACCCTGTCCTCCATGTGTTTGCAGGCTTTGGGCAGAGGAATTCAGCACAACCACACCCTGTGATCCTGGCTCTGACCTCTTCCTGGTACTGCCCACAGGTGGGGAACTTCAGTAAACCCTGCATGCAGCTCCCTGAAATTTCCTGTCAGGGTGACACATGCCACTCAGAGCCAGTAACAGGGACCCCTTGAGGCTGACTGTAAATGTCAGTGTAGAAATACCCGGAGAGTGTTTGGGAGGAAAGCCAGGAGGTGAGTTTGTGGGACTTCATATCTGCAGTCTTGTCGATGTGTGTGTTGAAATCTCCCAGGATGACAAGTCAGGGTATTTCATCACCATTGTCAACAAGGTATCAGTGAACTCCTTTATGAACCCTTTAGTCTGCAGAGGTCTGTAAATGAGCATAAAACTCTATGTTAGCTTTGGCTCAGGTTTCTATTGTCAGATGAATGAATTCAAACCTTACTCTCAGCCTCCATAAGAGCTGCCAAATCCTACCCAGAGGAACTATCTGGGGCAGCAAACTGCTTTATCAAACCTCTGTGCCCCTGCACTTCGCTGAACTATTTGCCAAGTGCTGTGCATGTTCTCCTTGCTTTGCAGAAAAATCATGCACATCCAGGAAGGTTCACAAACAGCATAAATCCTTTCTAATCCTGTTCATCAAGTGACAAGGGACTTCCCACCCTGGAGAGCTCTATATTCACTCATCAAGGGCTATCAAACTCTCCCATGACTGTAATCAAAGTGCATGGCTTGGGGCTTCAGCAACTCACCTGCAGGAACCTGGAAGTGTTGGAAATTTTTTTTTTTCTCCAGTGTGCATCTTACTGTGTTTCTGACTGGTTAGTTTCTTCCTTACCTTGATCTGAAGTCTTACCACAGCTGAAGACTCAGTGATCAGGTGGGTAGCACAGAAAATTGTCTCTTTTCTTTTCCTTTTTTTCTTTTTTTCTTTTTTCTTTTTCTTTTTTTTTTTTTTTTTTGAGCAGGAGAAGTGTCTTTTTCACATCTCCTGAGATAGCAGAAGTACTCTAAACCTTTCAAAGCCTTTTGACTTTTACAACTCCATTGTCATCTAGGAGAAGCCGCTGCTTCCTGTAGTTCTGGCAGACATCCTCTCAGAAGGACTCAGAACTATTTGAGGGCCCTTTTCTGAGACCCATTCCACCCCTATTTGCATCTTCCCTAGGTCTGCTCAAGGACTGTTTGTGTCCTACCCAGGCAAGTATGTGGAGTCCTAGATAATGAAACCAACAGTAAGAATGTGAGTGCCAGCAGTATCCACAGCTCCTGATAAACAGAAAACCAGGGCCACCCCTGGCTAAATGAGCAAACAGTGACCTTACTGCTAAGTGAAGAAAAGCACCTTTTTCTTGCTCATAACACTTGGGCTACATGTAAAAATAGCCACTAGTCAGCAGCAGCGTGTTGCTCACATGTGTGGGCAATATGAGAACAAGTTTATTTCCAAGCCCCCTTTCTCCTATTAGTTCCTCAACTTTGATTTTATGTGGGTTATCCAAGGATGAAGGTTATCTGAGGACTTATTTTCAGCAACAGATATTTTTAAAGGGCTGGAGGTTATCTGAGTTTAGCTTGAAAATAACAGTACTTTGGAGAGTTTGCAGCCCCGCCTAGTATCATTTAGTTGAAGATATGCCCACATGCACAACTAGTCAATTCACTCTGGTAATTTAACAGCGTTGTTGAATTCTTCACTGATGCAATGGTTTCATTTGCCAGCTTTTATAAATAACACTTTCTAAAAATCTCTGTTTACCCAGGACATCCTGGCTAACAGTGTTTTGGCACAGGGTACTCGTTCCTTCGTCATTTTGTAGCAAGACCTCAGCAAAGCAACACACACAGACATGAAGCTGTCAGCCCCTACAAAACTCCAGCTCAAAACACAGAGTAAAATATTCCTCAATAACAGACGTTATCAAACCAAACTAAACCCACTCTTCAACTTCAGCCTTACCCTCCCAAAAGATTCAAATTCAGTGTCAGGTTTTCTCTTTAAGGCACCCAGTGGTCACAGACTGTGTCATCTAAAGTTCACATTAAGCTGTAGGAAGAAGGGTGGTTAATATGCACACTCTTGGCATATTAAAACTACCCACAACAGGGCAAAAGCTTGTCTGGGCACAGATGTTTCCTATAGGCAGATCCTAAAATGTGCAGCAGACTCATGAAAAAACTAAGGAGCTGGATAAATTTCATTACAAGCAAGTACTCTATAAGACGGTACACACTTGTTTGCCTTATTTTCCTTACTAAAAACTCAAGGAAATATTGATGAAAGAAAACAGAAACTGGAAACTGGTACCATCTGACAGACTGTCCTACTCTCCGTGCCCCTGAGGAGAGGAGGAGGGAGATGCAAGGATCAGAGTCAGTCACCTTGTTGAACACCAGCTGGATGGGGCTGGGAAGTCCTGGTGATGAGACCAAGCTTGCCCCAAGCAGGTTTCACACCACTGTGAGGTGGTACATCTCAGGCCATGGAATGAGCCCCTGCAATTCTTCAGGCAACTTCTGAAACTATAAAAAAGGCCACGAAGTGGAACCTTGTGTCCCATCACCTGCACGTAAGCAAACATCGGCAACTTGCCCTTCCCATCGAATCCCGCGTCTGCCTTTGTTTTAATTGAGCTGCTGAGGAGAGGACACCGATGTGGTTAGAAATAGCATATTGAGAGGTCAAGAATTCAATCTGTTCTAGAGAGGCCTACCACTGGTTTTCTTGGCAGGGCTCGCAGGGGCTGCCGTCAGCCAGTCCCCAGGAAGCATTCTCGCTCGCGGAGCAAGGGCGGTGCGAGTGGCCAACATTCAGCCTTGGCTGCCGAATCGCAGGAAGGTTTTCAAAATGTCAGCTTGGATCAACCTAAATCATTTTTCTGAGGCACAAAAGGATGGAGGGGGAGCTGAAAAGTGTCCTTTACTTCTGTTTCACGTCTCACAGTTTCATTTTCAGTTACTGGAATGAAATACAGAGGGAACAAAAGGCCAGGCAGGTCCTGTACCTTCCCTATCCTGTTGCCCAGATTTTAAGGAGTCCAGGATATGAGTAATCCAAATTCACTTATTTTTCCCCATTTGCACTTCCCCCATTCACTTCACGAGAATGTCTCAGAAACCTTCCTCATGGCTTTCTGGCCATGACCCACCAGACAAAGCCAACTGGTCCCCAGGATAGACCAAAGACCCTCTTTCCAGGGTATGCCATGCAGAATATACTCACTGGGGCTGGCAATACGGGTTTGGAGCCACTCAGACACTACTGCAGATACTTGGCTGCCTCAGACATTCCGTGCATGCTCTATTTACCTTCTGATTGCATGAGGGGTTTAAGACATCACCATGAATTTCAGGAGTGCCCCCTTGCACACAGAGCTTCAAGCACACAGATTCATGATTCACTCAAGATGACTGCAATCACATGAATGGAGTGTCTTGTTTCATCTTGCTTTTTTAAAACTTCAACTGGAGGGAGACAGTCCATCCCAAAGCCCCAGGCTTTGGCCCACTGCTCCACATGTCTGAAATCTGATGACTATGTTTGGTTTAAGGCTGGCTGCAACCTGCAAAGACTTTGAGAATTTAAGCCTCGCTGTAGTTCAGGTCCACAGGATACTAAGCAGCGGCATCTAATCAGAAATAGCCTTTTGGGGTTGCTGTGTATGATGAAATTTGCTGGGACTGTGCAAACCCTTGCACTGTCCTCCAAAGGAGAAATATAAATGGACTCGGAAAAAAATACCTTTCTAAGAGCAAATCACCCTGCTGAAGGCACCAGTAGAGGGAAGGGCAACATTAAGTGCAAAAGAAGTCTTCAACAACAAGTTATTCTGCATCAAGAGAAGGCAGAGAGACAGATTTCCCTTCAGAAAAAAAGTAATGGTGATGTGTTCAGTGTTCAACATCCCCATGCCCTGGGCAGCAACCAGAAACCCTTAATATTAATGCCAGTAAAGACACAGAAATTGCTTTCCTAAGTTACAAAAACAGCCTGGGCTCCAGGGGATTCCCTGTCCCTCTGAGCACTTTGTGCCCATCTGTGTTGCAGATAGCAATCATTATCTCATCCAAGAGAAAATGAGCAGCGTTTGCAAAGAAAAGGCAGAAGAACAGCAACCTTTGCCAAACCAAAGTGGGCCCACCAATGAGAAGATAGTTATTTTTCAATAAGGGCCTATTTTTACTAAAATGTGGTAAAAAGTGTGTCGTTGTGAACAGCCACAAAAACACTTAGAAATATTGGCATCCTTGTGGCATATGACCTTTGTTCCTATGGTGATTTTGTTCAGAAGAAAAATATGTATCACTGACTCAGTGTGTTTTCTTAGGGTGTCATGCTTATATTAACATAACAGTATCTTACAGCATCACTACAGTAAGCATATGTCAGCACTTCCATTTCAACCAAACCTCTTCACGACTGTTTGGATGAAGCAGGATGTATAAAGGACTCTTTAGGGGCAGAGTTTCAGTCTTAATTTTGAAAGCATTTGTTTTGTTAAATCAGAAAATGTACAGGCCTCTTAGCCTAACATTTGATCAGTCATGACTTAAATCCTATTCTGGGCACTAGTGGTTTTTGTGGATGGGATTATGGCTATCTTTTCATAACTAGGAAATTAATCTTGCCAAATAACATGATTGTAACATTAGTTTTGCAGTATGCACTGCTGTTCCTGAAGACCCTACTCTTGGCTTTTGTGAACTTCTGAGAAAATCCTGCTTAGATTTTGTTTAGCAGTTTGCTGCTCTGTTGAAAAAATAATAAAAAAAAAAACAATTTCTGAGAGAAGACAGGGCACATTAACTTTAAAGATTCCCATGCCCCAAGTCAAATGAAAGAACAGAAAAATCATTTATTTTAACTAACATTTTCAGCCTGTAACTTTTAATGGTCATAGGTTGAATACATATATTCAACGGATTTATATGTATTATATGTAAGATACACATAAATTCGTATGTATACATGCACACACACATATGTATATTCAGGGGTACATATAAATAAATATATTTAATAAATATTTTCAGCCTTCAAAGGTTATAGGACTGTGATAAGATTTGTGACATTCAACAAAGTTAAACTGACAGTGTTAACAGTTTACTTAAGCAGAAAAGTCAGAAAACCCTGCAGTCCAACCTCCATAATCGCTGTAATTGAATCAGGGTTTCTGGCTTGCAGTATGATTACAAGTTACAGAAAGAACAGAAGTTATGTCCATGGCAGTCCAGGGTTTTTGCTGGGTTTGAGTACAGTGCACATGTTCAACAAAGAGGCAATCCAGTATTAGGAGTGTTTGTGGACAGACAGGCCAGACAGCTGGAAGTCACTGGAGGATAAGAGGGTGATCATGGCTATATAGAGGAGTATCTTAGTATCTATTCTGATGTGCATCAAAAAAGAAAATTCTCCATAAATTAAACAGTTCTGTCTCAGCCTATAATATCAGGAGAGCTTTAAGATTATGAGGTTTTACATAATTTGGGGAGTAGTTTTCTATATAAATCTCAAAAGCCAAAAGAATGGAGACAGTAGTAAAAATCATTTTAGTCATTATTGATAGAGTTTGACAAGCTCAACTATTTTTCTAGTACTCTGTATTATGCTAGTGAGTGGTAGATGTAGGATGTATGCAGAGCTGCTTCACTGTGAGAAAGCCTTTATCTGACATCAGAGAGGACTTCTTGCATTTTTAATATTATTTCAAATTACAGGCTCAAATATTTTTTAAAACATAGGAGAGACACATTGGGAGGTACCCACAGGTGTTATTATATCCTTCTTTGTGGATGTTATTTTGGGGTAAGAGAATAAATGATTTGTTTTTCCCTTAGAAAGAGAGGTGGAGAGAGAGATAATATATTTAAGTGAATGAAAGAAACCCCCAACATTGAGCACAATTAGCAGATCTAGAGGAGTAGTCATAAAATCTACATTATGTTCATAACAAATATCACTGCAAAGACACACAACTGTTCTGATAGGTTGCGAGAGATTTGTTGTGCCACAAGTTAAAATAATATCGCAGATCGAGGAGGACTTGGGCACAACCAGCCATGAACAGAAACACCTGCCCCCTACCAAGGACATGCAAAGAGGGCAGCAAACAGGCTCTCCTTTCTCCTTCTCAGGCTGAGGCACTAACACAAAGGGAGGGACAAACTCTAATCCCTCAGATATGGAGAAAAAGGTACTTGCTATCTCCATAACAGAAAATAATTCAGAGGCGTGGAGCTAGATCCCGAGGTGTCAAACTCGCTGCTCACAGCCAAGTGCCAGATCCAGGAGGTGGCTGGAAGTCCTCACAAACACCCATTTGCCCTCTGTTTCCTCCTCCCTTTTTCCAGCCTCAGCACATTGGTCTTTCTGGGCTGGTTTTCAGAGGTGCCTGTGGATTGAAGGGGCAGCCTAAGCACCTGACTTCAGCAGTCTGGATTGCCCATCTGGGGCTGCGCAGCTCCAGAGCTATCTGTCAAAAAAACAAGTCCTGCTCCTTTGCAGGGAAAGGGAACACTTGGCTTCAAAATAGAGGGCTGGGGAAAAACAGACTTATTCTCAGCACCCAGTCATGTCTGTCGCACCTTTAGAGCTGACTCCTTCCCCTTTAACACCATTTCTTGAAAAATCCCTGGTCTGTTCCCTCCTTGCTTGTTTCATGGCTGTGAATCTCCCTCTAAAATGAAAATAGTGCACATCGCAGTTTTCTTGGTTGCAGTGGCTTTGACTTGCCAAGTATTTTCATGCACTTTAACAAAGCAAAAACTGAGAACTGGCACAGCTTTCTCTCCATTCAGTTTGTCCTTTTAATACTTGTTCTGTGGATGCAAGCTTTACTGTCAGGTCTATTCTTTATGAGATGGAAAGAAGCTCTTCTATTCTTATAATGGGTTTCATTGAAAAGCAAAGCCACTTCTCTGCATTTATTTAAGTGCAGAGCTAGAATAGAGACCAGCATGATGAATTTTAAACAGAGTTCACATCTGGTCCAGAAACCACAATCAATTTATTGCTGTATCTGAAACATTTTCAGCATCTGTCATATAATATATTTTCACACGTTTCTAACAAGACATTTTCTTGGACATAACATAGACAGGTATATCTGTCAGTTCAATTTCATGCAAACGAAATAGAAGAATTTTTGGCATGGTTTATTATACTGTCTTTGGAGCAGTGTAACTATCATGTGAAAAGGGTATTATTTAAGGATGCCAGAAGCTCAGCAATTTCTTCCAAAATGTGGAACTACTGACTACACAGCAGATTTTTTTTTTTTCTAAATCTATGCCTTCGTTTTTTCCATTTTGATAGAATCCATTATCCAACGAATTTGAGAGAGAGGTGCATACCTAATATTATAAAACCTAATCTTAGCTCATTCTGGGAATTCTCACGTTTTATGTTAAAGTGGAATCTTCCACTCACGATGGTCATGCAATCACAACTTTATTCAAAGTTTTATTAAAAATCAAATGGCAATACAAATCATATTAAAATTCTTGAGAGCTTCACATTTTCACCCAAACCTGTCATGGGCTTTCCCACACAGAACCACAGCTGTATCAAATAGCCTGACAGCACTGCAGCCCTATAAATAGGTGCGCCAACTTGCCCCCATATTGGCCCCAGAACAACCATTTACCACCTCATTTTTGGCTACATAAACTGCCTCTAAGCACTTTCTCATTTGAAAACCCTGGGGTTCCTGTAAGAGCACTGCATCATCAGACAAAGTCCTGCACTTCTCACCCTTTCCCCTGTGCTCACATAAGATCCTCCACAGCCATTACTTCTCTGATTAGACAATTAGTAGGAAATCAGGGGTCTCGTGCCCTAGTGATAGTTTACTTGGTTTGTTTGCCCTTTATTATCCCAATTAAGTTGAGAGAAGATGAAGTTTGTCAGGGCATGCTGGGGCGCATGCACAAGTGAGCAAGCCTGTGCTTTTTGCTGCATAATGGTCCCCCACCGTGGGAGGAAGACCCTGAGATGATTAAACATCTGTTACTATTAAATTAATGTCTGCCATAATAAAGGGTGACATTTAGCTCCTTGAACCGAGAAGGAGGACCATACTTGACTATCAGGACCAGGTAAAACAACGTGGTCCCTTCCAGGCAGAGGGGTTTTGGTCTTTTAGAATTGTTGGCTATAAAACTGAGCAAAGTAACCAATGGTGGCAGAAAACACTCAGGCAAAACTGGAGGAGGAGGGGGAGGTTTGTGAGCAGTGACTATCCAAGGCTGTTCACACCACAGAGGGGATGAGAATGGAGACTGTGGTGCCATTGGTAGCACTGTGTAACAGGACACAGCTGGAGGGTCACAGCTGAGTGACAGACATAGGGTTTGGTGACCCCATACCAGTATTTTCTTATTTTCTGAGTTTTGCAGAAGTCTTTCCATCACTGGACAAAGAGGAAAATCTTGTGAGGACGGGAGTAGAAAGTAGCACCCTCCCCTGCACTCCCCTGAGTCCTGTGCCTCAGGGATGCTCAGCAGCTTGTTTACCCATGCCAAAATCTGTGTGGGAAGTGATAGTGCAGCAGGGGCCAAGGCAGGACAAGGTGGGCACCTTTATGCTAGGCTGTGGTGCTCTCAGGCTGATTGACATCTCTGAGTTTCTCCCCCAGGAGCTCTAGATAAGGCTTGAGTCAAACATGGATCTTGAAAAAAAAATTTCAATTTGATTTCTATTGCATTTTAATTTGTAATGTTTTATTTGCTTTCTTGATAAGCCTGTGACGGTTTGAATGTTTGTTTTTATGAAACTGAGATATTTATCTAATTCAAAGACCTTATGCTCTAAACAAAACTTAAGAGCCTGATTCATACTACCACTCTTATTTTATTTTTCTCCACTATGAATCCAGATTTTCACAAGCAGATTCTCTCAAGATATCTCATGTGGGCTTGGTTCCACTGTAAAAATAAATGTATTTCCAGTGAATATGCCACATGAAACTTGCCAGGTCCTTTGAATAAATTTAACCATTTGACTACTAAATGGCATAGCAGGTATATGCAGGTGCTGAGAAACTCTGTGTCTCATGTATTTCTAATAAAGAAATGTTTCAAATTAGAGTGCTGCTATCTTAGTGAGACACCGTTCTTCAAAGGAATTCATGAAAGTTACAATGGCATAGGCCAGCAAAAGATTAAAGAAGTATACCTCATTCTGAATTAATAAGAAAGAAATTAATTTTTTTTAATGGGAGAAATTAGGTGGCATCTAATGTTTACTTAGATACTTACTTAGCTTCCTCAATATTTATTTCTAATTATTTTAGCATGTAAAAGAGGACACAGAACTTCACCTATGACCCAGAAGAACTCTAAGGTTCCCATTTAGTTGCACTGTTTTAAAATAACTGCACGTTCCCTTTAACTACCAAGTTACTCAATAAAGTGCAGGACTGATGGCTTACAGAAAAATCACCTGTGGAAAGAGCAGATTTTTATCTTTTTCAAAACACTCTGCTATGTGTTGCCAAGATTTATAATTTCCTTAGAAGCTGGAAATCCAACTTTCTCCAAAGGCACAGAGAAGACAATGACTGGTCTGCAATAAAAAAGCCAAATCTATGGAAGAAAACAGACTCCTGAGGAAGTGGAACACATCTATTTACACATCTGCTGTCATTTGGGACAACTGATGTTCAAGAAAGAAAATTCTCACGTCGTTCTCCCACTTAAGTCATAAATAGTTAAGACAAGGTCCTCACCTGCCTTAAATTTTGCTAGTGTGCTGTAAAGAGGTCACAGGCAGGCAGAGAGTGCCTTGAGAAGCAGATGGAGAGGGGGGGCTGCAGATGGATGGCACGGAGTGGCAGGAGACAGCTGAGGGGGTTAGCACATCCCCCGGCACGTCCCATGGGCAGGCGTCAGGTGAGCAGGGCACCGAGCGTGAAATCCTGGCACTCCAGTGGCAACCATTCCTAATGGCCAGCCCGGGATTTGACAGACAAGGCTGAGCCTGCGTCCCAAAGCAGATGAGCAGTGCCAGGCTGTATCGGATTAGAAGCTGCACAGTCATGTTTAGGGTTGCAAGTATTTCAAATCAAAATGCAATGATCAATTTTCCCCTCTCTCCAACTGTGCAGTTCTGCAACATGTTTTTACTGTCCCAGCCATAAATATTGATGCTGAACATATGTATAGTATGACAATCCGCAGGCATTTTGAGCTTTAATTCTGCAGTGATAACTCAGCTGTCTCCAATACCACACAATAGTTGTAGTTTAGTGTTAGCAAACCTGGTACCCTGTATTCTTCAGCTTTCATTCATTGTTGTTCATACATATTACGCTTGTTTCCTGTCGCTGCACATCTTGAAGTCATAGGAAATGCATGTGAGTACCCAATGTGTCTGTGATGAGCCAAGTTTGTGAGTTAAAGCAAGACCACTTAGACATCCTTCCAAAAAATAATATAGCCCATATATCCCCAGTCTCAAAATGTGACATCATTTACCATAGCCAGAATTATGAGTGAATAGGAGCACAAGAGGCAAAAATTCGTTGTATGGCCTTTGCCAGAAAGCTCCATAAAATTGTTTCTACTGCAGCTTCTAACCAAAAGGCAGATTAACCACTGCGTCCAAATCACCCCTCATCAGCCTTGAGCAGGCCAGCTCACTTTCTCTACCACCACAGGGAGTTTAGTTGGTTGTCAGGCTGGGTCTGATCTCAGTGAGTACTGTCCCTCTAACTCCCAGCAGAGATTCTCACAAAGCTGCCTCAGGCTACAGACCTCAAAAGGCTCAAAAGGAAGGATGGACTTTGTATTACTGCCTACAGCTCTGTCTGATTTACCACAACTGCTCAACAAATGTTGCTTCTTCACAGGAGAGAGAGGTTTGGCTAAGTCACTACTGAAGCCATTCATGTCCAGCTAAAACACAACACAGAACAATTTTTTACATGCTTGCAGCATCAGGACTCAAACTCATGAAAAGAACTAAGCAAATAATTAGAATTTTTTAATCTCACTAGTCAAAACTTGATTGGGGTTGACAAAAACCAAAACATTCTCAGAGTCCCCACCCAAAGCAAAACACTTAAAATCTTCAATCTAGCAAAAGGTTTATTTCTAAGAAAAGGTTTATTTCAAACAAAAGTAAATACAAAGCCTTTTGTTTTCATGAGGAATGGAGAGGGGAAGGGGAAGTACTTTATTATTTTTCAATTAAGGCTAGATGAGCCTCTAAAAATATAAATCTCAAAACAAGCACAATAATTGTCCTTTTTCAAATATTGAGACAAAAATTTTGATTGTTTTTCTCCTTTCCTTCTCCGAAAACAAACAAATAAAAAAACAAACAATTTCATCCAGAACAACTTTTGAACTGTTGCTTTCGGAAAAAGAAAAAAAAAAGCCCTTTGCTCTGCTGTCACTAAATCTGCAGCCCATAGATGGCTGGGATCAACACCACAGCTGGGAGTAGTCTGCAAAATCCTTGTAAAACAGTGTGCTAGCAAAATGGTCTTCCATGGGACCAATGGGTGCACAAGTATTTTCCAAGAGATAAAGGTCAGAGCTGGCTCCCTACTGCTGTATGTTTCTATAAGGATCATCCTTAGGGTCTCCAATTCCTCTGATGAGCCTGTTTATGAAAGTTACAGGTTTTGGTGAAATAACATCATTTTGTGTATCTAAATATCAAGTATTAAATACTGATCACTTTATCTCTCATCCTCTTTCTCTCCCAACTGGTAAACACCAACGGGACACAAGATGGCAGTAGGTTTTCTGGTTTTCTTTTTTTAACTGATGAGTGAGCTCTCTGTTGGTCTGAAGAAGCCTTCCCTCCTGCATCAACTCGGAATTAATTGTGTGAACATACCTGGCAATTATCCAGCAACGAGCAGAGAACAGAAATACAGAGAAGGCCTGTTTCTCCTCACTTACTCTGATCTGGGTATGGGCATAATGGTGCATGTCACCCAACACATCTGGCAAATCTCATCACAGTGTCAGGCAATATCTGTATCCACCTCTGTCTGCTCTGCCCAGGCACAGACACACGCAGTTAGAGGAGATGATTCCCACCCATAGACACTTCCAGTGCCTAATGCAAAAAACAAATACAGAAGCATTCAGTGTGTGCTCCCCAATCCCCAATAGTTCATATAATTTATTCAATAGTCATGTAATGAAAAAGGTATAAGGCCTTCCAGGGTCCTGAACTTCTAGCTGAGATATGTAGTCCTCAGGCTGGCAGGGGAAGCACCCTCCTCTGTGGCACAACAACTCTTTGTATTGTGTGCCCAGGTTTGGGTAGCAGGAGGGCTGCAGGGGTGAGTTCTGTGAGAAGATTCCAGAAGCTTCCCCCCCATGTCCAGCAGAGCCAATGCCAGCTGTCTTCAGGACTGGCCCTCTCCTGACCAAGGCTGGGCCAATCAGGAATTAGAGTACTGCCTCTGTGGTGACCTATTTAAGAAGGGAAGGGAAAAAAGGGTTTTTTAAAATAATCTCTTCCAGAGAGAGGAGTGAGAATATGTGAGAGGAGCAACTCTGCAGACACCAAAGTCAGTGGAGAAGATACAGGAGGTGCTCCAGACACTGGAGCTGGGATTCCTGCCGGTGGTGCAGAGCATGGTGAAGCAGCTCAGCCACTGCAGCCCATGGAGGACCACGGGGATGCAGGGATCCACCTGCAGTCTGTGGAGGAGACCCCCACAGGAGCAGTTGGATGCCTGAGCATCTGGCAGGGACCTGCAGACCCGTGGAGAGAGGAACCCACACTGGAGCAGATTTCCTGGTAGAGCTTGTGACCTTGCAGGGGATCGATATTGGAGCAGGCTGTGCCTGAAGGACTGCACCCTGTGGGAGAGTGACCTGTGTTGCAATAGTTTCTGGAGAACTCTTGCCTGTGGGTTGGACACACCTTGGAGAAGTTTGTGGAGGACTCTCTTCTGTGGGAGGGACCCCATCGCTGTGGGGGGGGGAAGGTAGAGTCTGGGAAAGAGGGGGGAGTGGAAGGAAGGTCTTTTTAAGATTTATTTTACTTCTCATTATCCTCCTCTGATTTTGTTAGTAATAAATTCAATTAATATCCCCAAGGTGAGTCTGTTTTGCCTGTGACAGTATTCGGTTTGTGATCTCTCCCTGTCCTCATCTCATCTCCTGAACATTAAAGTTTCTCTCCCCTGTCCAGCCCTGGAGAGGAGTGATAGAGCAGCTTTGGTGGGTCTGACATCCAGCCAGGCTAAAACAAGTACTGTCTTCCTTCCTACAGCCTGATCAGGGAGATGGAGGACAATTATGGATGGCCTTCTGCACCAGCAGAGACGGAGCCATGGTGCTGAGAGATGGAAGTTGTGTGCGCAGACCCCTTCACAGTGAGTGGAAATGAACCATACATCCTACCAGACCATGGTCCTCTTAACCTCCAGAGGGATGTCTCCTGTCCTGAATAGTGACACAAGAACCATACCACCCAACCCAATCGACAGCAGTTCTGGGCAAGCACAGCAGAATCACTCTGGGATGCACTGGCCAAAATCCAGTGAACTCACAGTTATAGCACTTAATAATGAAAAACAGGGTGCAAGTTTTGAGGGCCTGTCTGGGACTTGAACACCTAAATTCTACTATATTTTCTTTTTAGCCAACTAAACCTTCAGCTGCTCATTTCAGTCTCTGGATCTGGAATTCCAACATTCATCAGCTAATAGGGGTCTGTCAACTGGTCCTGGAGGGATGAACATCTAAACTTCCAGGTTTGACAACTGTCATCTCAGGCTGGATCCTTACTTCAGGAAGTACATTAACCATCACAGATTGGAGCTGTACTTTAGCCACTACTGGAGTACTTCAGCCACTCTGAACTGCACAGCAGGGGCAGCTATAAACAGTAATGAGATATATGGACGTGAAACTGTTGTAAGGGGGTTATCTGGACTGATTGAATGCAATAAATGTTGAGTAACATATTGGAAAAAAAAAGTTTTCCACAGGACCTCTGCTAGCAGTCATGTGGATCCATCTACCTCTGCATCTCTGCCGACTTCTCCAGAGTGCTCTCAGACATTTGATCCCTCAGTTCAGCCCTCTTTCACTGCATTTTCTCATGCAACATGGAGGAAAGAGATTTAGAAGATACATAAATATGAGCTGGAAAGCCTCTGAAAGCTCTTTGCCACATGAACTGATTTTGTCCTGGGCAAATCATACTTTCCAAAGGACAATTTCTGCCACTGGGAAAAAGCTATCAGTGAAGTGCTGCTGGAATTGAAACACAAGTTAGCTGTCCCAGTAAGAGGCAAAAAATTGATGAACAGTTTATCTTTTTTTTTCCCCACAAACTATCCTTTCTACATCAAACCTCAGACATGACAGCAATATAAAGAAAACTTCCAGATCTCTAGCAATGTGTTACAACAGAGCAAGCTGCTTTTCATGGCCGGAAAGCTGGCTCTTTCAGCAAGCACTAGCACTTAAAACCTGTTTTGAAGGCCATAGAAAGTACCCTCTAGCCAGTTTGCTCCAAAATGTGAAATCAAATAGACTGTGTAAGTTCAGTATCACTAAGGCCGGTGAATAATCAGTGGAATGAAATTCCTGCCCAGAAAAATACCCTGTCCATGGAATAACACTGGAAACACCCCTGTACAGATGGGATCCAAAAAGGTCCATAACATCTAGAGATGAAAATAGCTCAAAAAAAAAAAAAAAAAAAAAAGCCAAGATAACAGGCCTGATTCTGATCTCAACTTGCTGTAAATCAGAAGTCACTCCATTGAGGCTGGAAGTTAAGTGAAATAAATTTAAGACACTTAATTTTTAAGGAAGGATAATTATCTTATTCCCTCCTTTCCAATTTGAAGCAGGCCATCAAGAATCCAGCTGGCTGCAGGCTGTAAAAGAGCAATTCTCTGGATGAAACCAACCCTTCTCCCTCCTTTAAATCCCCTGCCCTCTAGTAAAACACTTTAATAATGTGTAAGAGCTATTTTTGTTGGGGTATGCCCAGTTGTCCCAGACATAATATAGACTGTCTCCCAGTCCAAAATCAACTCAGGTGGCCACTCTGAAGCTGTGAAGTCAGAGACATGAAGCATGGGAGCACCTGAAGTACCTTCCAGAACAAAACGTGTGTCTTTCCCCTTTCTGTGTCAAATCACCTGCAGCCAGTGGAGATTCAGCTAGGAAATAGCTGCCTGGCTTGCTGTTGGCTTCTGAAGACATCTGTCTCTGAAGGGCTCTGTATTTATGTAACAATCCATTTTCGAAACAACTCAATTTCTTGGTGGAAAATTTTAAAAATTACTCCAAGATATATTTCTTCCTACATCTGTCAGGGTAATGTTACACATCCTGATGTGAATGAGAGATGAGCAGGGTCACAGATGTGTCTTGGGTTTGAGCCAGACACTACCAATGTTAAAATGTGCAGCTTCTGTGTCCAATCCAGCATCCAGACTGAAACTGTAAAAAAGTGTGCAAACCTCACATTTGCCTGATTGCAATAGCATTAAACCTTCTCCAAGCAGGGTTAATTCTATCTTTTTAATTTAAATGAAAATGTTCTCCTTTTCCCATGCGGGCTTGTAAAGTCATGGGAACATATTCTGCTGCCTTCCTGACATAAATCAATGGATATATTGGAGGGTCAGGCCAAAAAATATATACATTCCTTGCCCTTCAGCTCTATTTCACCCATAAGCGTTTGCCCACATCCTGGAACAGAAGAAATGTTTTCTTTCCATTGAATTTCCGACTTTCATATTTCTACAAAAGTTGGCCATCACCACACACTTGATATTAACAATTTGACCCAGAATCTGTTAGGAAGAGAAACTCTTAACAGAATGACAATTATAATTCATCGAAAAATACCTACAAAAAGAATAAAGTGAAATACAAAAGAATGTTTTTTCTTGAGGATACTGTCTAATACAAACTCCTTTCCAGTTTGACTCTCCTTCAAGCATACCACTCTTTAATAGGTAATTGCCAACTTATTCATCCTACTCCTGTTCAGAACATGAGCAAAATCATTGCTTTGAATATAACAAAAGAATAAAGATCTATGGAAAAATAGACTTTTCTTGGCCAAGAATGTGTAAACTCTGACAGTTTATAAATTCTGGCTGCTGGAAAGTGAAAGTTTATGGTCCTCACTAAACTACCACATACAATAGTTAAAGGAAAATGTTAAAAAAATGTAGGCTAGAACGAGATAAAATCTAAATTTAAATTAATTGCATGTAACATGCTGTAAGATATGTATCTGTCATTTCTGTGGACCACTGTTCGTCTGGGGACCTGTGCATGCCCAGCAAACCTCTGGGCATGATTCTTTTCCATACCTTTCGTAACAAGTATATTTCTGCGAAAAGTAGTGTTCCCCACTTTCTTACTTTCAAATCTATCTTAGGCAAAGCTTGAAAAGTTTCTGAAGTGCACCCCAAGTGTTCTGTGACTGTGATGTATCGTCTGACAGCAGTCCAAGGAACATTTGCAACTCTGGCCACATTAATGTGAGAGGGAAGGCTTTACTGAATTCACCTTTAAAGCAACCCTCGCAATAGCAACCCTCACCACCTCCCTGCCCCAAGGTAGAGAATGGTGTCTCAGAAAAGTCATCATCAGGATTCATCACAGTGCTTAAACAGGTTTTGATGCTCAAATACCTCCTGCTGGACAACTCTTCCTTACAGTCTCACCTGATGATCTGAAGGACCCTCCAGACTTAAATGTCGCTCTTGGAAATGTAATTTAATCATCTACTCTGATCGGCTCTAATCTCTGTTATTTCTTAATTGACCTCACACTTTGTAGTTTTGACAGCCTTTTTAGCAAGATGAATGCAAATACAGCTGCACTGTTTCTAGACAGTGTGTCACTGCAGCAATAACAGCCACTTAGGGACATTTCTCTTTAAATAGAAAGTTTCCAGGCAGTAAACAGGTTGTCTGAATTATTTTATTTTATGTGTATTATTATGTATTACTACTTTGGGTTTCTTCTCTATTTTCCTTGACATTTTTACTCTTCTCAGAGGTACATAATGAAAGGATAATACAAGCAGTAACATATTGCAAAATCTATTTGGATATTAGGGAAGAAGATCTTACAGTGAAGGTGGTCTAACTCTAGCACGGAGGCTGCAGAGCCTTTGTCCTCTGAGATATTAAGAATTTGACAGGACATGAACATGAGAAATTTGCTCTGAGAGAGTTGGACTTCAAAGTCAGCCCTGCTTTAGGTGGTGGTTGGACCACATGACCTTCAGACATCCTGTTCACCCAAGATTGTTCTATGAACACTTCTGTGTGAATGTCTCCTTAAACCTTAATGGTTGTAGTCCCCTCATTTAAAATTTCAGCTTTTGACAGGTTTGCTCAAAGGTCTCCTCTAGTGTTTCTGTAGTTTTAATGCCTTGAGGAAAGACAAGAAATCACCTGGGTTTGCATATGAGCCCATCATGGCAGACACTTCTGTTTCACTGCTGTAGCACATCCATCTCTGGGCTGACACCAGACCCAGATCTCTCTCACGAAGCTGTGGCCTGGAGGCTGTGTCTACCTGGTCCCCCACAAGCCTCCCAGGGCTCAGGAGAAGCTGAGGGTCCAACATCAGCCCACATCACAAGGTGGTGAAAGCCAGTGGACTTGGACTGTCCTTCTCCGACAAGGCATCAAGCCGAAGCAGTTGCTCGGCAAAAGCAATCAACCCTCAGGCTGATTGTTTTTTTATTAAGGTAAAAATCTTCCCCAAGACACACATCAGTGTCCAGATCTGGTAAGAGCTAAGGGAGAGCTCAGATAGAAGGTAAGCTGAGAGCACAGCCATACCCCAGCACACCTGGGGACCTGGGTAGTACTGGAGAAATTACTTTCTTTTTCCTTAATAAAGCAAAATAATTTATTTCCTGGCCTTTACACTTTTATTACAAGCTGTGTAAATGGCTTTGTTTGTTTGTTCTGTAGTTTTATAGCTGGACACTTTTGTAATTAAGGGTGTTTTTAAGTGATATGTGTATAAAATCGAAGTGGGCAAGTGGAAAAAATAAACAGAAGGAAAGTTTTTAAGAAGTTATTTGAATTGGCCGTGATATTCTTCCCCACTAGCGAGTGAGGTTTTAATTAGCATTGAAAATCATAAGTAACTGGAGATGAAAGAGCCCTATTAGGTCATCCAGTCCAGTTCCCTGCCAGTTCAGAATTGTGCCCAACAGTGTATTTCCCAGTGTTTTGTCAAGTCCGGCACTAAGCCTGTTCATTACATGAATAATATGCTCTTTTGAAGTAGCAGGTGGGAAACTGCTCACAATCCATATCCAGGCACTTTCTTACATTTTTTAAAAAAAAAAAAAAAAAAAAAAAAAAAAAAGTGAAGATTCAAGCCAGTACAGAAATTTATATGCAGGACTCCACATGGGGTATTTATTCTCATTATTCTTATAGGGGAGCTCACACGTGGCTGCGTAAATATGAACGATGGACTAAATGTCATAGCAAGGATTGCGGGAAAAGTGTTTAACTGCTTCACTGAAATGATTCTAAAGGGGCCCAAAAGAGGGAGAGAGGAGGAGCTGCAAAGTCTTCACTCAACTCCTCCTGGCCTAGGTCAGACTTCATCCCCCAGGAATATCTTGCATAGCTCACTTGCATTTTTTAAAAAATCTGAGCAAGAATTAAAAAACAAACCAACAAACAAAGAAAAACTTTTCATGAGCATATGTCTCAGGTGACAAATCCCATAAAACAAGCAGCCCAGCAGTGAGTTGTCAAACAGAGGTGAAGGTTACTTTTAGACCAATCTCAAATCAAACATCAGGGTAGCTAGTACAAAAACTACAGTTTGGCAGATGGGGACAAGGGATCCTTCCACATCTTGTAGCCAGGCATCAGCAGGATTTCTTTGAAATACCTGTGATATTCTTCTAATAAAATGTCTTGCATAGAATATAACTACTGTATACATCTGTATACATCACTATAGTAAAAATTAAAAACAGTAAACTGCACCAAAAGTCTTGATTAAAAAGACATCAGTGTGAAACAAAAAAAGCTGGTTTTAATATTTAGCCTGCTTAAATACGGTTTTATAGAGACATAGTTATGCAAAGAAAACTTATCAAATGCTACAGATCTTTCCAGGAAGGAATTCTGGAAGGAAGGAATTCTGGAAGGAAGGAATAAAGGAAGAGAGAAAGAGAGAAAGAGAGAAAGAGAGAGAGAGAGAGAGAGAGAGAGAGAGAGAGAGAGAGAGAGAAAGAAAGAAAGAAAGAAAGAAAGAAAGAAAGAAAGAAAGAAAGAAAGAGAAAGAAAGAAAGAAAGAAAGAAAGAAAGAAAGAAAGAAAGAAAGAAAGAAAGAAAAAGAAAGAAAGAAAGAAAAGAAGAAAAAGAAAGGAAGAAAAAGAAAATTAGAAGGTTATTTGGCTGGGGATTCAAAACTAAGAAAAATAGAGGTAATATATGGCGTTTCTTAGTTAGCAAAAAGCATAGTGTCATAATCAAGAAAGATAATGACATTATCTAAAAGGCCATCCTAATGAAGTTAGACATAAAGGAGCAATAAATGACAGAAAGGTGAGGAAAGAAGAGAGCAATTAATGTATACTAAACCTCAAAATATGTAAAGTTATTATGGAAATCTGAAGATATTAGGATAAACTACACCTAATAATAACAATAAAGGATAAAACCTTGCTATGTTTTAAAAGTCATTCTAGACAATATCTGATTTGCAGAAAAACATGTAAGCAGGCAGAAGTGTTGGGCCTATGCATGGAAATCATGGCAAAATGTAAGTAACATACTCATATCACCAGAATATTATAAGAAACACTTGATTCCATGACAATAAGAAAGATGCTGAAGATGTACTAAAGGTAATAATTTTTATATGGAAAGGCCCATAGAATATACATCTAGAAGTCCTTAGACTTCTGCTTAAGGCAGCAATTAGCCAACTTGAATTCAATTTTGATGCCTCTTTGAACACTGGATACATTCCAGAAGTTTAGAGCATACAGTGATGTGCCAAAACACAGAAAGGACAGGCCATGAGGTACAAGTAGCCAAAATCTGGATGAGTGGATGTTAATCCTGGACATCGTTTAAAAGTTGGCAATGAGTAAAGAATGGGAAGACAGGAATATAATTACTAGTATTCAGAACAGTTTCACAAGCAAGATGTCTTGCCATCCTAAAAAATAAGGTGGATCGGTGTTTATTAGGTTGTTAAAAGTGCAGCTGAAGTATGCCTCAGCTTCTAGGGTGTGTTCATCTCCCTAAAATTAGCATTATATGCAGTCAGTAAAGGCTGCAGTAACCGAACCAAGTGCTGGCTTCAATACATATCCAAAAGTAGTTATCAGCAGGCAAATTTTCCATATGGGTGCACCTGATGGAGAGGTCTTCTGTGATCAGAGCTAGGCTGTACACGATTCAGCTCGCTTTTCATCAGCGGCTTGGGAGTAATAAAGTAACAATGTTTTAAAGCAATCAAAAGCAGAGCTGCATGCCTAACAAGGAATACAGAGCAATGTGACGGGATGAGTCCTAAGCTCTCTGTATTTTTCACCAAATTTTTTCCTCATCAAATGGCTTTAACCCATAACTATGTGATGATTAGGTCAAGCAGAAGAGTTCCCAAAGGAGACCAGAGCTCCAGTTCTGAAGCATGATGAGAATATTCAGCTGCTCTATGGTCAGATGGCACAGCTGATGATTTAGCAATATGGCTCCCACAGAAGAGGTGTAACAGCAGCAAAATCCACTCAAGAGTGTCTTACTCAGGCAACAGGGATGGAGATTCAAGCCTTTGGCTGAAGTCCGCCTTCTCATTTTTCAGGAGACGACCACAATTAGAATTCTCTCTGCAGAATGAGAAAGTTCTTTGAACTTCTCAGATGTAAGAATCTACCAAGCAGGGAAAAGTTTTTCCCAAATTCAATCACTCTCTCCCCTTAAAAATGATAAAATAGCAGGCTAAGGCCAGAGAACAGCGTGTGCCTGGGCATCACCCACCAAAGTGAGTGGAGAAACAATGCTCACAGCAGACATACATCCAGGTCTAGGATTTAGAAAATTACCCCTGTATTTTATCAAGACAGAAGGATTTTCTGCAGTTCCACCAGTCGTCGTCTTAAAAGGATAGTAAAGTACCTGAGAAGACAATTAAATAATTTCCAAGTGCTTTTACAATTAATTATAAATTTCCTGATTGGGAGAAAATTATAAAGCGTAATATGTTTGCATTACCTTTTCAACATCTAGAGAAAGGACTGGATCATGACTTGATAATAGCATATATAAATACCTTCATGGAGACAAAATACCATATTCCAAATAGCTGTGTCACCTGGCAGGAAAGGCATAACATGAACCAAAGTCTGGATTCAGTTTCCAACGAAATTCAAATAGGAAACAAGGCACAATTTTAAATCATTGTTACAAACTACCAAGAGAGAGTCAGGGACTGTGGCCCTGGATGTCTTCAAATCCAGGCTGGATATGATTCTGGGTTCTGTGATTTAGCCAACTCTGACATTATTTGGCTCAGTAGGAGGCTGACTGGGTGAAATTTAATGGCTTGTGATGTACAGGGGGTCAGACTGACTGTTCTAATGGTCCCCTCTGGCCTTAAATTTTGTGGAAAACTTCAGCTAACCAGCAGAGCAAGTGCAAACGACCCAGTGGTTGCAATGTATTGCTCCAAGTTCAGCTGACCAACTTTAAATAATTAATTATTATCAAATCCTGTCTTAATCACAAACAGAAAAACAGAGGGGGAAAGGGAGTTACTCCTGAGAATAGTTCACTCAGCCTTAATACAGAGAAAAATTGCATCAAACTCCCCAGAAAAAAAAGGTGTGCAAGTCTTTTTACAGAATCGAACACAGATTTTACAAGAAGAAAAATGGCTTACACACTTAAAAGTCCACTTAGGGCTTGGCATAGAGCTATTCCTTTCTACACTGAGTGTTAGCACACTTCAAGGCCACTGAGGATCTGATTACTATCCTACAAAGTGTAGGGGTTGGCTGAACAGCCCCAGAGTAACTCAAATACCAGGGAACCTGGCCTATTCCCTGTCCATAAAATACACAGAAAATGATCCCACTCCCTGACATTTTTTCAGCTGGGACAGCTGCTATAACAACTCAGGGCTTTTCAATCTCTGTACAGAGCTCATGTATAACCTCTTCAAGTCCTCAGCCTGGAACCACTTTTCTTCCAAGCCCGTTTCACTGGAGCAACCAAAAGTGTTCAGGGAAAAGCTGTTTGATAGCCTCTGGAGGGGGAGCATTAAATCAATGAAGAATTTAAAAGGTGGGGAGGGAAACAGGGGAAGGGGAGTGGGATAGAAAGATTTATAGCAAAAAACAACATACAGCTTGAATCCAGTCCAAGAGGAGCCACAGGGGGCTGGTGCCAGTCATCACTGATGAAAGGGTTTGGATTTGTCAAGGAGAAAGATGCTGTGTAAAAATTGCATTCAAAGCCCCAGTGAAATTGCATTAAGGGGCTGGTCCCTTGGAGTTTTGCCTGGGCAATGGCTCCAGGTTTGTGCACTCTGGGTGCATTCTGATCCCTGTTTCATGCCCCACTCTTCCCCAGCAGTGCTGCAGCTCCTGCTAGAGCAGCCCTCCCTCAAATCAAACTTAGGCTGCAGGGAAACGCTGTGTTTAGAGAATCAGCTGCTTCAACACTCACTGCTGGATTTAACTGTTTAGCAATGTTTTCCAGCCACTTGACTCCCTCCATCACCCAGTCCAGCCACAGGGTTTAGCCTCTTTGGAGTGTTTCTTTATAAGTTTTTTGCTCAGTGGAAATTTGCTATAGTTATGATGTGACTCAAAATCCTGCCCATGTGGGGAAGAAAGCCCCACAGCCCACCTCTCCCTGGGACAGGGCTCACCAAGAGCTCCAAGATCTGCTTCCCATCCTTCTCCTAAACCCTGCCAGCCCCTCAGTGCCCCTGGCACCCACTTCCACAGCATCAGAAATGGGAAGACTAGCAATTTGTAGTACATTAGAAGTATATGTAGTTTGCTTGATTTAAGGGGCTGATGGCATCCCCTCTACTATTTGGCATAGGGATGTTACCCTTGGCTGTGATCATACTTGAGGGCAGAAATTTCCATCAGCAACTTCAAAGCCTTATAATGGGGAAAAAAAAAAAAAAGGCAGAGTCAATATGAAATCTCCACCAGTGAAATCTGAAGCATTCAGCGAGGGAATGCAAAACAAAAACCAGCAAACACTCTTTCAAGCAAGCTGTACACTGTTACCTATTGACCAAAGCAGTCAGTCAATATTCTGGGAGTTAATCTTCCCAGCGGGCTGAAGAAATTAATTCTAGTGTCAGTTATTTCTTTGATGCAATAGTACTAGTTTGAAAGACTGTAAACAGAGTCTTATTTCATGGGACAAACTCGGAATCAAGCCTTTCTTCAGTCACATTAGACCCAAAAATTCTTCACGTTTTCTTCTCAGGCCAAGGTTGTGAGCCTTCCTCATTGTCTTCTAGGTGCTGTTGCTCCCCAGGTGCTGAACAGAGACACTGAATCAGCCCAAATCTCCCCAGAAAGGCCTGGCATCCCAGCCCAGGACAGTGGCTTGGCAGCTCCAAACCCTGCCTGCGCACTGGGCAAAGGATCCTGCTGTTTCAGCCCACTCAGCCAAAAATACACCTCCCCAAATTCACCCCAAATAAGGGAAGGGCAGACCTGGCACTAGTACTGTCAATGACAACCAGGGCAGCAACCTCAGCCCCACAGGTTCATGCTCTGCCCCTCCACGCCCCAGGCACTGGGCTGCTCCGCTGGCCTCTGGCCATCTGGCGTGTCACAGGGATAAATAAACACCATGCTGCAAGCAGTCATTCATTCCAGGGCAGAGCAGGGACTTTTTCAGAGGCATTCATGAGATGTGAAATTTTTTCACCCCCTGCTGTAACCCTGCAGCACCACTACAGCTGCAAAGACATGTGCACCACACCTACATACTTTGGGAACTTTTCTTCACTGGACTTTCTAAAATGCCACTCTGATAATCATTGAGGTTTCAGTCCTGAGGCTGGAAAGTTTGACATCTTGCTTGGCTGACCTGGACAGGTTCTTAAGGACTTTCAAGGGGAATGGCTTCGAACTGAGGGAAGTAGCTTTAGGTTGGATACTGGGAAGAAATTCTTTTCTGTGAGGGTGGTGATACCCTGGCACAGGTTTTCCTGGGAAGCTGTGGATGCCCCATTCCTGGCAGTGTCCAAGGCCAGGTTGGATTGAGCAACTTGGTCTAGTGAAAGGTGCCCATGACAGGAGGGGTCTTTCCAACCCAAGCCGTTCCATGACTCTGTGATTCACATCAGGCCCAATTCTGTATGACCAGGTTTTACACAACAGGCAAATGTAATTCCTGGTTTCCATAGGATTTCTTAACTTCTTGGGTTGCAGCCATGATGAGAATCAAGCTCCCACTAGAAAAGAAGCTGTGCTATTTGTGCCACAAGACCCACAGCTGCCCCACACTGTGGCCTAAAGAATCTGCAACACAGCTCCAGCAATGTGAGAGAGAAACCCAGGCTTTAGGCATGACTTCATTTCTTGCTGCTTTTTTTCTATCTGACTTGCAGCGTCACCATTGGCATAAACAGCCCTGACTTCTCCATCAGCTATTTCCTTCTTTGCTTCCTCCTGCACCAAGTGCATGTTTTTCACATTTGTATAGTACTTGCAAGTCAGAAAAGCTCATCTGACTGTGACTGAAACTCTGGCACATAGCTTGATTTATTTTTTTCCCCTTTTACTGAACTAATTTTTGCATGATATGCTGCCAACTTTACTTTTCCCCCCTTCCTTCTATATAAACAATATTCCTCTTCCAAATATTTCTTACACATTTGATAAAACGTGTTGCATACGTTAGATGACTTTGGCTCAATTTTATAAAGAATTGGCATAATGCAATATACTAACTCAACTTTGATTCACTAAAAAAATATGTCATTAAGAGCTGCATATACTTCTGATTTTAGTGTACAGCCATGATTGACTGTTTCAGTGGTAAGTGATGAAGGCATGGCCAAATATAAATAAAAGCTGTACACCACTTTTCAAAGACATGCCTTTTATTTATTTTGTAGGAATGGATTAGGTTCTAAAGTTTTCAGGAGGTGTTGCTTTACCAGTGGCACTTCTGCAAGTACAGCGGTGTTAACCTTGGTTCCTTGGCCAGATTCCAGTGTGGTTAATTATACTCTGCACACTGTGAAATTCCCACATAATTTTCAATTAAGGAAGTTATTTGCCACTTCTCCCACTCCTTGAAAATTATTGGTAAGATCTGCTGCATACAAAATGGCTGCTGTGCTCCATCCCAAGAGTGGCTGTGTGTTAGCCAACACTCATGAACAAAGATGACATGGATATAAAGTAATTTTAGTCCTTTGTTATAATCATTTTCAATAGAGACTATTTAGTCTTGTGCTTCACAGGCAAAAAAAAAAGGGAACTCAGAGGCTGGGAACATGAAGATGTCTAAATGTATCACCTTGTTAGAACTGTTTGGAGCTGATCTGCCCCGAACTTTAACTTGAATAAGTGAATTGTTTGCACTGAAAGTCACCTTTTCGCTGTCAAACCCTAGAGAGGGTGACAGAAGGATTACATCTGGCTATTAAGGTCTCCAGGAAGAGGAAACATCCAAGCTAACATTCACACCACCTTTTCAAGGACATGTCCAGTCTGGGTGACCTGTGGGCAATGAACTTTCCTGATGAACACACTGCTTGCTGGCCAACATATCCTCAGGCACAGCCAGAGCAGCTTTGCCCTTGTCTCGCTGCATGCATGCAGCACCCCAGAAGACTCTGGTCTTGTTTTCCAGCCTATCTGCTACCCCAGGAGGTTGCTGCTGTTCATGAGGATTGGGGAAAGGCAATGGAATGTTACCCAATGTCAGCAGCTTGAATTCCACACCAGATATTCAACATGATGCCTTGTTTAGCCAACGAGGAGCCTTTTCCAACATGACCAGGTCTGGCATCCCACATCTCTCATGGCCTTGCATCTTCAGCATTCATAGACAAGGTTGGGTCATGCTCAGAGAGGATGCTGCCAGGATCACTGAGTGCTTCAGCTTTCACAGGATGTATCACAAAGGGAAAACCCCTTCCACTTCAATTCTGGGGGAAGGATGCATGCTGGAGTGTGCTTGGTTAAGGCTGACCTTGGCCACAGGCTCAGAGAATACGTGTTCTGCAAGGACAGGGTTGTATCTGAAGTCACATTCCCAAACCATCAAATTCTTTCCAGTCCTTGGCTACAATGGGTTGTTCCTTTTTACGTCTGTCTGGCCTTAAGACACCGGAGTCTTCATTCTTCCTTTCCACTCCTCTCAAATTTCACTCCCTCCCTTACTAATAAATTAACACTTTTCACAAGCTCTTCTTTCCCTTCTTTCATACAGCCCCCCATCACCACTACAAACTGCCATCTTCAGCATGTCCACTAACTGTTGGATGTCCCTGTCCTTTGTCATCAGAAACACACCGTCTTGTGAAATATAACGAGAAAGATCTTTGCTCTCTCCTGCATTTTTTTCCAACTCTGGAAGCAGATTCCCCTATACTGGAGGAGTAGCTGTTCCCTCTCTTTCCAACACCCTTCTGTGACACAGACATGGTACTCTGTACACTGGGTAGTCTGTCTAAGTGTCTTCATCAAATTGTGTGACCCTCCTTACTGTCCCAATGTACATACAAACACATGCCTACATTACAAGTTTTCTGTACTGAAACACCATCCCAAAATTGCGATGCTGCCAAAGTCTCCTCTTGCAAGGCAGCTGTGAGCAGATGCCCCACCCTTTCACCTTTTCGCCCAGAGGTCACACCTGAGCACTCCCCCTGCCCCATCACTTCTACAGTGTCACCTCTTGACTCTGTTGCAACATGACCAATTATTTCTAAGATCTTTCATGGGTAAATGAAATTATCTTCAGAAGCAACCAACTCAGTGAGAGAAGTGTGATGAGGAGTCAAACCTGGCCTTTTTTTCTACTGATAACATCCTTGCCATCTCATTTCTTAAAATATTTTCAGAAGCAGCCTATTCCATGCCTTTGTCAGCATAAAGAAGGTCTCTCACATTTTGTTACGGATTGCTAAAATTGAGGTTAGCTATGCCAAAAGTACTTCTCCAAACACAGTCACTGTTTTGAAGGCCAAATTGTTCAATAATGGCCTACATCTGTCAAACAGGGGCACTACCACTGACCAAGTGATAAATTTAATCCATGAGAAAGCTCAGAGCACATAAACTATATTGTTCCCCATCCGACTGAGCTAGAGAGTAGTTAGCTCGCTGAGAAGCTGTTGTTTTATAACATCTGAAAAAATGTTCATAATAATGATTCTGTGGAGGCCGTTTTAGAAGTGGGTATAATATTGGAGTGCCTGTGGTAGTGACCCCCTGGGAAGAGCCCCTTGTAAACCATTCATAAACAACATGGAGAGGGGTAGCTCTGTGTGTGGTCTTGACTCGATCTTGCAACTTTGGGAGCTGAACGGCTCAAGGTGGACCCATTCCATAATCACTTTATTTGTTTTGAAATCTCTCAGCATCCTTCAGATGACCTTCCTAGGAGTATGAGGCAAGAACTTTAATTATTATTGTACATAAATCTAATGCTTATCACAGAGAGGCCCTCAATCTCTGTTGGAATCTCCATGTATTACTGCAATAAAAACAAAGCAATACTCCTACTAATTACAAAATGAGTATTTAATCTCTCTGTCAGTAAGTCTGATGCTGCCAGCATGGCTCACAGAACTTCCCTGGTAACTGGCAGACAATAAATTCTACAAATGCTACGTGACAGACATCTATTTTGAATATCCGTCTCAGCTCCTTGACTTCCCATGAGTTTCTCAAAATAACTTGGTAAACAACCTGCTAACACGGATGGTGGGAGCACTGCTAAAATTGGTTCCTACTTGTCCACACAAGCCCTGGGATTCCAGGACTTCAGCAGTCCGAGTTTTTGTGGTCATGCCAGGCATATGAAGTAACATATATTGCAGTTTCTTGGCTAACCTGAATTAATGGTGGCATTCAGACCACCCTGCCTTGTAATTTCGAAAAGGTCACCTCAAAGGCCACTGGTGCAGACACAGGAAGAGACAGTGTTCTTATTTTATACAGCTGTGTTGCAGAAAGTCCCAGCAATGGAAGGAAATAACAGATAACTGTTGATCCAATCTTTTTTAAGAATTTGATTGTAGAAGCAGGAACTCAACCTGGCAAAGTTTGATATTTCCATTATATCAGAAAGGGGAGTGTTTTGAATAGGCTTTTTGTATCACTGAAAAGCTTTGCCTGACAATTCACAGAACAAACTACAAGGTGCTGTCCTTGCTAGAAGGAGGCAAAATCTCATTTCAAACTTGTTTACCAAAATGTTATCAACTGAATATGTAGATGGGGAGAAAGTTTACTTGAAGGACTAGTATGTGGGCCTTGCCACAGCAGAATGGGATATCACCATTTCTGCTAAAAATACAAATAAAATCCTTTCACAGAGATATAAAACTTCTTAAAGATCCAAACGAAAAAAGAAAGAAGAATTATTTACTCAATGGGCAGTAAATGCAATCTAATCCTTCCCTGCTTATCTTTTTAGTGCCTAATCAATAAAGTCAACACGGAAATAAAAACTGTTACAATTATGGCAATTGTTTCTTGTGCAGCAAGGTCTGACATCATCTAATGGGAGGTTAATTAATAGTTAACTTGGATAGCACAATTACCTAGTGAAACCACATTATTAAACCTCTGGCTGTAACCAGCTTGTAACTTGAGAAGAATTTGCTCATTTCTGGCTCTAGCCCATGTTGGAGACTGGGGACTTTAATGGCTGCTGACTCCTGGCAGTGCAGCCACATGGTGTACATCCAGCATGGAATTCTCCTGGTTGAGATCTAAACATCAGTTACATAAACACGGGATTGACTCAAAGGAATGGCAAACCAGCCTGCAGCTCTACAGGAGAGGATGATCAGGTAAAATGTGAACTCTGTTTTCACAGTTGGGGCTGTTGTAATTAACTGGTATGGTGCCTCAGAGGAATATGATTTGGAAGATACAGCCTCAGCCCAAGCCCACCATGCCTGGGCTTCTCAGAGATGTTACAACTGTGACTATTGCCCTGAAGTGCAAAGTCTGTGGCACAGAGTCCTTGCTGGGTGAGCTGATGCAGTCATATGTTCATCCCATGGTGTTTGTGACCCACATGTCTCACTATTTCAAGTCTCAGCTGATGTTTCCACAACTTCTGACACAAAAGGGGATGCCTTGCTTCTTAAAACTAGCTAAAGTTACTCCTCATAATTTCAACAGTTAAAGTCAATTTCTAAGACCCAGAGAGTTAATGGACCTACAAAAAGAGCATGAATACTCTCTGTGTCTATACAACTTTGTCTTCCAGTGCCTAGAAGAAGTCCTGAGTCCTGGAAAGCTGGATCATCCCTACTGTTTAGCTGTTGGAGTGACTCGATTACAGCACAGTTTGGGCCAGTGCCAGGTGGAGTGTCCCCCTGCAGTTTCCAGTTTTCCACACTTTGGGAGCCTCAGGGTGTCCAGGAGCAGGGGGTCCACAGGCAGCCACCCTGCTCCAAGTGCTCAGCCTCTTGGGGGTCAGACCCAAGCACATTTTGTGGACTAACACAGACACAGCTTCCACTCCCAGAAGAAAAAGCTGGCTTAAAGCTCTCGCAAGATATGAAAAAAGAGCAGATACACTTAGTGCCTGATGATTAAATTAAAAAAAAAAAAGTTAAACCAAATATTTTCCAAAGCTAAACAGTGGACTTCACTAGGCATGTAAAATTTTCTTCATTGAAATATTACTAAATTATTTTTATACAAAAAAAAAGTAAAAAAAAAATTTACCTTGATTTCAAAATGAATTTTTATTTTCTTTTTTTTGTTTGGTTGGTTGGTTGGTTTGTCGGTTAGTTTTTTGTTTTCAGAACCAAGTATAGTTTTGCATTCACATTCTTCATTTCTCTCTGCTCTGCCTGTCTCCACTGAAACAAAAAAAACCCAAAAAACAGGGAACTGGATTGAAGGCAAGGGGAGATCTTTGGGATTCTGCTGTCATTTGTTTTTCTTCAAAAGATGGTGGGAAGGAATAAAATGTTTCTCCTGCCAAAAGAGAAACAGCCACAAAATCTAGCTGCTCAAAGGAAGATGGAAAATGAGAATGAGAATTTCTGGAAAAGAGTTCTAAAAGGCATAGGGCATGGGCAGGGAGAGGTAAGGCATTGGAAGCAAGGTTGCATGTAACGGTTGACTGGAGATGAAATCCATCTGGAGCTGACCAGCTGCTTTGAGTGTTTGCTCAAGCTGTACCAACATGACTCGAACAATGAGTCTTCTGCTGGTCCAGGTCCAACCTCAATTCTGTACCTCAGTCTGCATGCCCTGGATGTCTGCATCTTTAACAAAATAATAATCATCAAGGTGAAAAGAAGGGTTTAATTGGGCATATGGCACCCTCAAATGGGAAGGACAGAAACAGAGCCTTCTTTCTATAGCAAGGAATTTTGTTTAATTTCCTTGGGTAAAAGAGACATGCACTGTATAGCATAAACAAATAAGAAATAGTGTGATATTGGTCAATAAAACAAAGAAAGAGGAAAATCCATAAAGACAAGAAAGGATGGATACTAGTGCATGATATTAATCAAATCAGTTAAGATCCATTGAATCAATGAAGTCGCATGCTTGAGATTTATTTCATTTGCTAACTAAATCCTGGCACAATCAGGAGTGATTCAGTTTATATACAGACACTTTTCTAGGGAAATCAGAAGTACTAAACACAGTCTCAGGCCAGATCTTGTCTATTTGCATTTCATATGGAAGAAGATGGAATGTAATATGTCAGTTGCAGAATCTGGTTCACTGATAGAACTCTAGTGCACAAGTATTCTGATCACTCATTCATTTCATTTGGTATTGCACTAATCTGACAAATTGAAGGGTAATTCTCTTCAGAAAAAGAAAGAATTTTTTTTAAAATACAAAGATAACTGTCAAGTATCCCAGTGCTTTACAAAGCATAAAATTGAGTCCATTTCTCCCATTTCTAATTTGTAAGTCCATCTCTGTATTTAGCACAGCAGCATTGCTATGCAAGCACTTGCACAGGGGCACTAAGAGCCACAGGCCTGAACAAAAAGCCCTGGAGACAGTGCCCTGGAGTTGAGACATTGTTAAGCATTTTGCCTTTTGTGTCTGGTTGTGCTCACATGACAATTACCTGTGCTCTGTTCCAGTAATTCAACTGGAATCACCAGCTGAGACTGATAGCCTGGTCACTATGTGGTCTGCATCCTGAGGATTTCATACCCCACTGTATTTTGTAAACATCTATTTGTTGCATACCAAAAAGAAAAAAAATTTTCTTCATGTAGGCTTCAGAATGTCAAAGAGCTAGAGTTAATTAAGGTTCAATGACAGATTTGATAATATCAAGTTTGGTTGGGTTTTTTTCTCTGTTGTGTTTTAAAGAAGAAAAGCAATGCCCATTATGTCCTAATTTGTAAACACTTTATTTGATGGTTGAGACTGGAAAGTATGTTAGTGTTGTTTGTCCTGTCAAAGGCTTTGGAATGGTTTGAAGTCTATTGAGTTACATCTGCTGCTATTTATCGGGGGTGGAGGAGTTGCCCTGTTTCTAACACAGTTTATAAAAGGAAGAAAAAATTTAAACTCTGCAATTAGAATTTAATTAGGGGCTGTTTTCCTCCTAACAAAAATTATTTAAGCCTTTCTTTGAACTTCCAAAGAGAATATGTATCTTGTAACCCAGAAACCCAAAATGTTCTTCAGTTTTGTGTCTTGCTTGTGGTTGAAAATTCTTGCAGATGTTCAAGTTCAGAAGTGGACAACAGCGGGAGAGCTAAGCTCAGAGACCACATTTCTGCCCTTTGCACATTCTTACACCACGGAGGCGCCCAAATGTCTTCCCAGGAGCACCCATTGGGGCAGTGAGCTGCTTCCCACATCCGCTGCCCACAGAACAGCACCCAAGCCCAACACAGGGATCCATTCTCCGGCAGTTTTAAACACAGAGCTGGAAAAACGCGGTCTGCCCGTCACCCCACAGACGCCAGCAATCCACAATTATTAACTTGATTTTACTCGCACAACACCTTAGTGAGGAAGGAAAATTTCCTACCTGTTGCACTGGAAACTGAGCCAAGGATTGAGACCAGGTTTGCTGAATACCATCTTAATACCCTGCCCTGTCTGCTGTTTGTCAGGCTTGACGGCATCCCTGCTGCTGTGCCAAAGGCAGGGCTAAAGCAAAACCTTCTCTTTCCGTCTTCTTCCCTGCAGAACAGACACAAGAACAGGCAATCCACCATCTGTGCTTTTGAGTGCGTCATGGGTCTGCCAGCACCAGGATTTCAGTGTGCAGTTAAATCCAATGGAGTGTTCTGAGGTGGAAAACAAAGAAATGTTGGGAATTAGCCCATTCTTAAGGGGCAACCAAGAAACAGGAAGAGGCAGACAACAAAGCAGGTCCTGAAGAGACCATCAAGACTGGTACCAGCAGCAGAGCTGAATAGTTGTAGGGGATACAGGCAGAAGAGTTTTTCACCCAGTATTTAAAGAAGAAAGCCTCTTTGATAGAACTAATTCAGAATACAATGAAAAAATTATTTTGAAAAACATCAGTACCACTGAATTACAGCAGTATTAATTTTTATCTGAAATTATTTCAGTCCTGGTCAATGCTGGCCTTCTAACAAAATAATAAATAGGAAGGTTACATAGAAAATTGGTATTTTAAAAAGAATAGTTTCACTGAAACACTAACATTCTGGGAGTTGTCATTTTGAAGTGACAATTAGCACTGGTAAGTATTTTGGTTTTAGCATTACTATCAGATGAAGATATGTGAGAGGAATCCAGCCCTCTGCTCTAACCAACAACCTGAGCTGCCTGCAAAAACATTTTGTAGGAGACATTTACTAATGAGCAATTTAGTTGTTACGAATGAGAAGTGAGTACAATTCAATTTACTTTAAACCTTGTTTTTGCCTCTTTTAATTCATTTTTATAATTATTGTAGTAGTAATATTGCTCGGCACTTACGGATCATAGTTTAAAAAAATATTCCCTTGTTTTCCAGATTTGCTGCCTTTCCTTAGCCTTTCTTTGCCTTTATGCCATTAGTGGCATGAAAAAATCCCTAGAAATCTAATGCAAGAGGCAATACAAGCAATCCATCTTTGGTTCCACAGGAGGTAGGTGGGATGTGTTACAAAAGCTAAGTTCAACTTTCAATAAACTAGTCTGTCTTCAGGAAATTACAGAGTCCAGGAAAAGCAATGGGCAGCATGAAGCCTTATTTTCCTCATCTCCTCACCATGCCCTTGTATTACTTGGGGTAAAACCATAGCATCCACCAGCCACACTTGAAATCTCCTACATTGCACTCTTAACAGACTCAGAATTGCAAAGAGATTCCTCTTGAAAAGCTGTTAGGCACAGCCCAAACAGCCCAGACAACCCAGTCTGAAATATATTTATTTCTTGCCAAAATCAGCTTCCCTGATATGCTTTTAGAGACCATCAGAAAATACTGCTTTCTGAACTACATTCCTTGAAAACCGTGCTTTAATTTTAGAGAGTTTTCAAATCTTAAATATGCTCGAATGCACCCAAACCCAAACAGCTTGCAAAAATCAAGACAGAACATCACAGCAGTTTATTAGAGAAGGTGATGAGTGTTAGATAACAAGTGATCCATTAAATATTTTGGTCTTCAGTGTAATGAGTACTTCAAAACAGTCATATGAAAGTTAACAGTCACCATAGAAAGTGGCATATGCTTACACAGGAGGAACAACAGGATATACATTTAACACACTTTATTAGTAAAATCAAAAAGGCATTGAAATTCCAGCATGTTAGCATACTCACAAACTCAGTGACTTTGCAAGAATCAAATGACTTATTAAAAACTCAGCTCTTGCAGAAACAGCTCCTTTAACTCTTTGTGTTCTTTTTAGCTTTAAAAACTTTCTCATCCATGTAGCCTATTTCACAGCTTTGAAATTCCTTTTTCTCATGAGTGATCCCAGATTTGCTTCATTTCTTCATCACAGTGTCATCTTAGCCACAGGCCTGCCAAGTCTTCCCTTTGTATGGATCTCATAACAAATGGACTAACCAGGAGGCTCGTGACTCCAACATCTCGTCCACTTCACAGATGTAGAAAATAACAAATTTTTGAGCTAAGGAAATAATGCACTTAACTTCACAAAGAACCACAGACTTCCCCCTCAAAATTTATCATTAAACCTTTGCCTCCAGAATCACTCCTGTTATTCCAAATATTCATATGTCTGTTAAAGAAATGAAGAACTTTTTTTGACAGCCACCTCAGAATCATACTCCTGGGTTAATAATTCAGAATTAAGTGTTGTGATGTAGCAAACACTGTCACGTAATCCTCAGAGGTCATGGTCTCACTGTGATTTAGAACCTTTAATAGTGACAGGATATCAGTTTTAGGAGACGTGCAGATATGCTTTGTTTCAGTTTTATGGAAAACCTCTCCAGTCTGTGAAGGCTGTGACAACCTGTCCTGGACCAATGGATGTAAGCTTTCACCTACCCCGTCTGGAGCACGAGGATGCTTGTGATGCACATAAGGGTAGCAATCATCAGCTCCATGTCTGGGTAACAACCACAACTGAGACTCATACTTCAAGCTTCCCTTGTATTTCTCAAGTGCCTTCATAAGCCCCAGGTGAACAGGTTTGAGGACTGGAGAGGATTTCCTCTGGCCATGCTAGGAGAAGTTTGCTGTCCCTGCTTCCCCTGGTGCAGTTCACTAATACCTATCAACCTTTAGCTGTACAATCACAGCAGACAAGAGGCTTCCCATTCTCTGCCAACAGCGCTGAGTTTGACAAGACGAGTGCTCTGTCCCATCCTGGAAAGTGATTAAAATGTGACAGTGATGAACAGGAGATTGGGCATAATCTCTGCGAAATCCATGAAATGTGTCTTGGCTCTGGAATCCAAGTGCATTTACTCGATTTTCTAAGAGTTTGGTTACTGCCTTCCAAGTCACTGATCACTAATGTAATTAACAGGGTAAATGAATGTGACAATTGGCTCTTACTGCACTTGCTTGGAGACAACACTGCTTGGAAAGGATCAGTTACATTTATTACCAAGGGACAGTTGGATCAGGTGTATTGGGTCTGGCGGAGATGGAGTGAATTTTCCCATAGAACCCTCACAGTGCTGTGCTTTGTATTTGTAACTAAAAAGGTGTTGATAACACATCCGTGTTTGGCTTCTGCTGAGCAGTGCTGGCACAGCATCAGCGCTGTCTCTCCAACATTCTGCCCCCCATCAAGAGGTTGGGGATGGGCAATACCTCGGGGGCAGACAGAGCCAGGACAGCTGACCCCAACAGACCAGAGATATTCCATACCATGTGACATTGGCTCAGCAATAAAAGCTAAGAGAGTAGGAGGAGGAGGAGGAGGCAGGGCATTCATTATTACCGTGCTTTGTCTTCCAGGGCAACCAGGCCACATAATGAAGACCTACATCCTAGGAAGTGGCTGGACATCACCTGCTTATTGGAAGCAGAGAATAAATCTTCTGTATTCTTTTGCTTTCACACACAACCTTTGCTTTTGCTTTTATTAAACTGCCTTTATCTTGACCCACAAGTTTTCGCCTTCTTACTTTCTTCTTCCTCCATCCTGCTGAAGACAGTGAGTATGATAAGAGTGTTAGACTTGGTGGTGTTCAGCCAATACTAACCCACCACAGCAGGAAATCTGGTTTGCTTTGTAAGAGGTATGAGACTGCAGGCTGAGGAAGTTAGAGGCTGTTATACATTTCTCTTGGTTTAAACTAAATGCTGAGTTTTTAGCCATCTTTCTCCAGTCTCTGCATCATCCCTTTGAATCCATCACAGAAAATAAGGAAATGCTGCTTCATACCACATCTCTTTTGTAGGTGATTAGATGGTCCGATACCCCCAGAGAGAATGGCTCAGGGGCAATGGCACCTCTGCAAAGGTTCACTTCAGCTGTGGGATTTTGTAGCAGTAATTTCGGTCCTACTTGACTTTCTCTTTTTTCATTGTGTCCTAATCCAGCCTCATAATTTCTTGCAGTTCTAGTTCTCCTCCTGGATTAATTAAACAGCGCTTTCAGTTTACTGGTGACTTGTCAATTTTTCTGGGTTCTAATAGACAAACTTGACCAACTCAATGCTTCCCCAAATATCTCTGGCACGGATTTGACATTTTGAGGATTCATATTCTCCAGAGAAGTCAATGAGCTCTGTAGGTACCTCCTTTAAGGCAGCTGTAGAGGACAATAAGGTCCTCCTGAGGCTCCTTTTTTCCAAACTAAACAACCCCAGCTCCTTCAGTCACTCCTCATCAGACCTGTGCTCCGGACCCTTCTCCAGCTCCATTGCCCTTCTCTGGACACACTCCAGCACCTTCATGTCCTTCTTTTAGTGAGGCACCCAAAAGTGAGCTCAGTACTCAAGGTGTGGCCTCACCAGTGCCAGTACAGCAGCTGATCACTGCCCTGGTCACTCACACATGTAAGTACAGAGTGGTCATTCATTGAGATACAAGGTCAGGTTCGTAAGAGGCTGCCTTAATGTTCTTTCCATCTCTGCAGTTATTTTACAGAAATAATGTATAAGGCTGAAGTATGGAAAAGAGATTACAGAGTCCAGTAAAATTTTGGAGAAGACATCCAATACATCTGAAATATATGTGCTTCTATTCAGTTCTTTGTCATTTCACTGCTATCCATAGTGATGTGCTGAGCACAAGTTCAATATTCATTGACATTCAACAATGAAAAGCCATTAATCAAACCTTATAAAGAAATAAGGAAAATGTAGAAGCCATAAAAAATGACAAGCTTGACTTCTCCAAATTTATTTTCTTCCTTTGTATAAGTCAGAGTTCAGTTCAACTAATTGTTGTGGGTTGAATGTAAAAGGTATGGCTAAGCAGCCACTGAATGTTTGAGCTTATTTCAAATATTTGGACATATTTGGTAAGATTTTCAGACCCTGCTCCTTCTCTGTCTCTTCTGCTCTGTGGGAAGGCTGTTTCTTAACAGCTTGACAGCCCTCTTTAGATTTCCCCTGCATTGAGTTGAAGTGGCTACAGGACACAGCTGGGGCTCTCAGCCAGCCTTACACTTTCAGGGCTTTAGTTAATCACTTTCCTTCACTTCTCTCCTATCCAGATGGCTCATAAATGACAGATAAATGACATTTAATATGTTATCTGCAGTCTTTATAAGAAGTAGATTGGGAGTTCCTTGTGTCATTCCCAACAGAAGAAAGGAATCCACATAGTAAATCCTTTTCCATCACTAGGACTATATTTTTAAGTTCCAGAACATTGTGTTATTCATATCATCTCTAATATGATCTTTCTTCAATATTTCTTCCTTTTTTGCCCTCAGCTCAAGCTGATTTAGTGCAGAAATTAAGAAAGATTCTTCTAGCCAGTGATATGTCTAGTAGGGGGAGACATGAAGGATTTTAATTTCCAGGACTACTGTTAGAGCAACTTCTGAGGGGTGCTCAGATGAGATTCCTAGGAAAGCAACAACAGGATTATCTTCACCCAGAGAAAAACCATTGCCCAATCACAGAAAGGTCTAAATCCAGCCCTGATGTTCCTCCAGGCAGGAGGGAGCAGCCTCCTCACATCACAGAGGGTAGCTATCTCAGTGGCTTCTTGCACAGAAACAAAAAATGTTTCACTGTGGCAATGCAAATCTTGCAATAAATGAATATACTGAAACAGAGGTAGCTTGGGTAGGGAAGGCTCCTGGGCCATGAGACCATTTATACATCCCTTCAGCTGGTGGCTTTCTTTTTTGCTGCTCTTCTTTCTACCTTGTCTCAGCCAGGGACTGGTTGTGGGTGAGAAGGAAAGAAAGCACCATGGCTGCACCATTGTTCAAAGAGGGGAGAGGGAAGAAGGGAAAAAGGAAACAGCTGAGGCTGTTGGGACCTCTCCATCATCATTACCTTTTGACTCGGAGGTCGTCTAGCCAAACGAGCAAAGCCAAAAAGATACATCTGAGGGCCATGTTCCTGCAACTGCAGATTCACTCCATTAATTTGTGCAGTTTGTTAAAATCTTCTATACCAAACATACTCTACTGGCAAAATTAAACTAGGAGGTGCTGTCCTTTAGAAGGTATTTTCAAAACCTCATACGAAAAGTACTTAGCTGTATGTCTCATTTTTACCCATGCAGCTGTCCTGCTCAATTTATTTCTTCCTGGAGAAACTGACTTCTACAAAATAAGATAATACATTTTCTTGGCTGTGTTCCTCTAACACATGAATACAGTCCCCAGCTCACTGAACATTGTAGCAGACAAGCAGAAGACATTGTTTGCAAAGTATTTTTGTCTTAGACAAGCAAAGGAAATTAATTGTTTTTCCATACACTCCTTTAGTCAACAGTGAGCTCATGCGCAGTATTGAAACCACACCCCTTCAAAAATATACATATATCATACTCTATCTATATTTTATCTATCCTGCATTTCAGTAGCCTGCTCTAAAATCCTGCAAGAGTCACAGATTTTGACTGGCTTTAGATTAGACAATAGATATCTTAGCCATCATATAGCCACTCAACTGCATGAATTTCCATTATTATCTGAAAACAAGAGCCTCACTTAGAGGGACATTTGGGGAAAATTTTCATGCCTTGTTCTCTAGCTCTATTTTCCAAACCCATGCATGTCTGCCCACAAAGAGCAGCTGCCACATCTTGCCCCAAATATATAATACCCACCTGAAGTCTTAAACCTCTAGCAAAATATTGTTAAAAGACAACATAAAAAGTAGTCAAGAGTTCTCTGCAGCTCACAGTGAACTCCACTGGTCTTACAAAATCTAGAGACCACTGTACTTGAACTTGAGCTCTCACATCTGGTACCTGACTGGCAAATCAGGTCTAGCTCCAGCAGCTGGAAAATGGTGAATAGTGATGAGCTGTTTCATATTGCCATGGAAGCACCTCAAGAAGGAAAATGCAGAGAGCAGAATGGGACAGGGGTTACAAAAACCATCCCTTGGTCTCATAATGTGCTCTGGATATCACAGTCTTGGTACAGCACTGCTGTACTGCAATGTGCACAGCACTGAATTCTCCCAAGACTTCAGTCCCATCAGCAAGTGATGAAAGCAACAAATTTCCCTTGAAATCAATACACATAAATAGCTGCTTGTGGTTAACCAGGCTGCCACAGCTCCTTGCACCTCAATGAGGAATAGCTTTTTCTGTAAGCATAGGAAAATACCAGGTGAAATATTGAAACCTTGTGCCACAGTGAGATGTAAGAGGCCTTTTCCAAAGAAACCAAACTTTTGCAGAGCTCATCAACATTTCTGGAACCTGACACTTTCCAAGGGCACCAATTTGAAATGCAGGCTCCCCTTGGTGAAATGAGATGGGCAGGAAGTGTTCACAAAAAAAGCAAGACTGCAGTCCAAGAATTAGGCACTAATTTAAGATCTACAATATGAATTAAATGCTTTTGTGACACAGGCAGTCACAGACTCTGGAATTTGTCTAACAAATCTCTCTTAAGGATGGTTACTTTTGGCTACTTTTGTGCTGTGGAGGACCCAGGTCCAAGCAGCACGTCATAAGGATAGATCCAGTCCTTCATTTAATGGGGATGCTGTAGTGGAACAGCTACTGCAACTGCAGGGACACATAAGGATGAATTATCTTTTTGTTCTTTCAGAGAGTGCTTCTGTTTCTTTTGAATGTTGTTTTGAATACTTGAGGTCCTATGTCACATGCCAAACATTAGCATATCCACTAGCAAAAGATTTATGTAGACCTAGTGCACAATGGGAAAAGAAGGTGGACCTTGAAAGGCAAAGGATTTTTGTCCTACTTGTAAAGGCAGAACAAACTGCAGCTGGTTGTATGGAACTGGTCTTCTGCATGCCAGCTTTGGGTTTTTTAGTGAATACAATGGAATTTCTTTCTGTAAGAAAAAAGCAGAGAACATGATCTGGTAGCCACATGGTAAACACAAAAGCAAATCACAGAGGATACATTCTTCAAAACTGGTGGGCACATTACAAGGGCTGTGTCCTTTGCTCCTTTGCATCTCATCAATCTCTGAAGCAGCAGGCAGAGAAGGAAAGCTGGGTGTGATATGCTCCTTCAGCAAAAGAGAAGGATTATCAAGACATGGAGATTGAAAGTGGCTGACACACCATCCAGACCTACAGCAGTTCCAAAATTGTATTACCTTCTTTGTGGTGAAGCAGCCATTGCATATATGGGGAGAACATCGTGGCCCAGAAATGCCTGGCACACAGAGCTGTGCATAACCCTTGCAGAACCACTCTGGCCCCATTCCCCAACCTCTCTTCAGCTCCCAGCACCAAAAAGATTGCATCATCACACCTTCGGTATTTTGGCCTGCTCCTGTGGGATGTATTACTGTTGTTTTACAGATAGCAGGTGTTCTGGGAGTAGTCACCAAGAAGCTGGCACAGTGGGAAAGCTGCCATTTTCCCCCGAGCTTAACACAATAAAGGATTTTCTGCTTTCACCTTTAGCTTTTCTGCTTTTCTTTGCTTCACTGCATATCCAGGTGAGGGCCAGACACAATAACTGAAGTTTAAGCAGCACTTGCCAATCCAATTTCTCCTGTTCTTCCATTTGCATTAAACTCGAGACTTTATCTAACCCTGATACAGATTTAAACCACAGAGAGCAGTTTGGGAGACACTTCTTTGTTTTTCTTACTTCTTCTCCCTCTGAAAGGGAAGGAAAGGGAATAGGAAAAGGATGAAGCACTGGATGATTTTAACTATAGCTAAGGCAGATGGAGTACCCCTCTTATAGCTTATACACATGTAATTGGTAACAGTGCTTGGACCTTGGACTAAAACTACAAATTTCCTCTTATTTAGCCAGTCCTCCCCCCCCCCACACACCCGCCCAAAAGGCCCTAATCTAAATCAGATCTGGGTATTCAGGAAACATACAGGCCACTACAATGAGCAAAGTATTTGCGAGTCATCCAGAAACTCAATTTCCTTCCTAAAGGAGTAGCACAACAGGGTTTATTTTGTAAGGAGAAAAAAATCCCTTTTTGGTTGCCTACACTAAGTTTCTGTCTCTTTGGCTGAGCCCCTCTGGAGCATCCAGGAGCTGAGGACAACTGGTTCACTTTTTAATGATTTTTTTTTATCACTACCTTGTTCACTTCCAAATGTGGAAAAAAATCTAGCATCACACTGCTAACACCAAATAAAATCTTTAGTCATTTCCACCCTCTCAACAATAAAGAGAGAAAAGTGATGATAGTAGAATTTTATTGGCTTTATTTAAACAGGCTTCTTCTCCCCCAACAATACTGTGCTACTACTATAAAACTTTTCTGACACATTACTTTAAACATTAGCGCATGGACATGCCAGCTCTGCACTTCAGGAGCTGCAGCTCAATGCCAAGAGCTATTAGTCACATTAAGAAGTCTCTTCACAATACAACAGATAGAGAGGACAGTGTCTGAGTCCTCCTGCCCTCGGTGCTGCCCTGTGCCCTGTCACCCTCCCTGCCCGTAGCCAGCATGCACACAGGGCAGCTCAGAGACAGGTTTTCTGTCAGCGTGTGGAAGCATGAGGGGTTTTGGGGAGCAGGAACTTTCTTTCCCCTGGTTTTAAGGTGGATGCCGCTGCAGAGCTCCACAAGGATTGCTGCAGCCAGCTGAGGACAAGTGATGAGAGAGGGGAAGAACAATGAAGTTAAGCAAACAAATGTCTCGTCTAGGTCTGGGGAACTTCTAGTCTAAATACACCACTATCCTCCTTTGGTATACATGTGTGTGCTGCTCCTCAGGACAAATGGGGCCTTTCTTTTCAGGCCCTTTGACTCCAGCAAGGATTGCACAGCTGGGATGATGACTTGTCTCCTCTTATTAAAACCACTTCTTACAAGTGTCGGCTGTGTCTCTGTGTTCCTCTGAGTCACTTCTTCAGAGGAAAGAGAAAAACAGAAAATGTTTTAAAACCCAATCTATCATCTTTATGCACTTTTATTATATTTAACCTGGTTTGGGGTGAAAAAAATATCAAATGTTTTTAAAATTAAAATTTTTAATTTAAAATTATGATTTATTAAGTAACAATTCTGGGTGTTTATCTGTCCACATTTTTCCCCATGTGCGGGTAAAAGCAAGAGAATCTGAAATGGTCAGAGCACTCCTAAGCAAAGACTCAGCCTAGAGAAAGCAGAATATTCCAGAGGAGAGAGAAAGAGAGGCAGTATCCAGAGGGAATCAAACAAACCATATATGACGGAAGAGAAGTCTTAATCACACCTACAAAAATAGTAATATCAGTGGGTTGACTTCTGTTTGTTTCTTTTACTTTTGCATTTAAAAAAAGCACATTCTCCTGCTGATCTCAGGCAGTGCCAGTTTGTAACATAACACACATGCTGAAATACAATATGGAAAATGTGTACACACACTGCATAAGAGAAGCTACAATCTGCAAAAGTGAATGTTGCATCCATATATCAATTGAAATGACCTACAATTCAGGGAGTAATTGTTTTGAAACAATCTCACATGAATTCACCTTCACAAGATTAGAGGCTGATGTCACCAGGAGGGTGAAGTCATCAGCAATGACTTAAGCTAATGGGATAATGCCAGAAAAACTCGATCAGTCTGTTGAGAAGAGCTTAACTCCTTCCAAGCAACAAAGAATGCTGAAAACTATTTACCTCTTTTGTTTGCAGCATTTCCTGAGTAGGTTTTAGGACAGGAAAGCTCACAGTTGACTAATGGGGACAGGGAATGAAATCTTCTTCCTACAGCGCGGCTGGTGATCTCTGTTTGGAAATTTTAAAGCCATATGTCTGAATTCAAGTCGAGCCTCAAGACAGAGAAAACTGGCAGTAAGCTGTGGGGATAATTCTGTGAGGTACAGTCGATTCCAGCAACACTAACTCTGGGAGTAGTCCCTGCTCATTTTAGATCACCGACACAGCAGGATTCGGCAAGGGGACTTGGGCTTAGCTTTACAAAGATGTAGAACAGAGACATGGCCTGCGGTGACTATGGCAGGCTCTTCCCAGACATCACAAGCAAACCAAGCTGCCCATAGCTGCACGTGGCATGGCTGACGCCAGGCCATGCCAGGCAGCTGTGCCAGCTCAACACGCGTTGGGTGCCTTCCTGAGGTAATAGCAGAGCACATGATTTAGAGTCAGCAGCATTAAAAACGATCGGAGTCATCGCGGAAAGTACAGATATTTTTGTTTGACTGTGTAATGCGTGCCTGCGTGGGAGTGGTGTGAGCTTGTTCTATTTCCAGCCTGTGAATACCGAGGTGTGACAAGTCCGCTCCACTGCTCCTTCAGCAAATGGTGCCGGCAGTGCCACTCCCTGGTGGCTGCAAGGAGCTTGGGCACGGCACAAACCTTCTGAAAGAGCCCTCAGCCAAGAGGTGGGCCTGACCCTGGGTGCTACAAAGCCCACTGGCTCCTTGCACTTGGATTCAGTGCCCCAAGCAAGGCATACAGGAAGGATTTCTGTTGTGGTCAAGTGGCCTTTGCCAGGCTGGTGTGCGGGCTGCTTTTGCTCCTGACGTGGATATTCTCCATGCACACGGTCGATGTAGCACTTCAAGCAGCTCATTAACAGCACTTTCGAGAGCCTCCAAGCCCCACCTTAGCCAGCTACAGCTCCACACACAGCTGCAGAGCCCAGGTGGGCTCCAGCTCTAATGGAGCCAACTCTGTTCTGCCCTGATCCACTGGAAATAAGATTGGAGCTTGGCCCTCTATCTACCTTAAATGTTTTTCATGTTTTAAAGCCAAGTGTTTTCTTTAACTCCCTCTTACTCTGCAGTACACTTATAACTCTTTTACTTCATAAAGCTTGAAAGAGAAAAGCATTCTCTCACAAAGCAAGTCCATGTTTTGCATTGAAATGCGTAAGGTTAAAAGTTCAGAGGTCCTCTAATAGTACATACTGGTTGAATTATAAATATGGAGGTGCACAAGTCCAGCCAACATGGCATAACAATCCTAAAAGAACTTTCCAGAATGGCTCAGCTGGTAGCCTGTAAGCCAGATGTTGCTAAGTAGGTTAGCCCATCACCTTTTCCACAAAGGAGTTAAAGAATGGATATTTGGACAACAGACAGAGGCATATGTCCCCTGTGCCTGCCCAGCTCTCAGGTCTGACACCAGCACAGATAAGTGGGACTCCAGCCTGCTTCTGAAAGACATGTAGAGAAGCCAGGTCTCTCTGGCCAGGTCACTGCAGGTCTCAAGGAGAAGGAGATCCCAGAAATAATTTGCATCATTTTGGCCATCAAAATGAAGTTACCTGCATTTGAAAGTCTTATTTTTTAGCTTCAAATGTCCTTGTGTTTAACAGCATGTTTTCCCAAGCAGGAAGTATTTGTTGAAGAAAAAAAATCGATGGCTGCAGACAAAAGGACTCTACAGCATTTTAGGGCCAGTTGGTCCTTCTTGCACAAGACCCACACTGCACCAGAGAGAAATATTGAGTGCAGGCAAATATCATATCCTTCCTCTTTTCCGTTTCCACTTCACTCTCCATCCTGAAAGATCAGTTTCAAAGCGATCTCTCCACCCTGAAAATGAGTTGACTAAGTATGAACTGACCATAATCATTTGTGCAGTAGTAGAAGACATCTTCCACACAGGTTTCCTCAGCTTCTGAAGGTGCCTATTTCTCTCCAATGATTGCAGAGGGACCGGGAGGGACTGTTCTCCTGATGAAGGTGGCACAGGTAAACACCTCAGGTTTGATGGGGGGACCAGCACTTCCTGTCCTGGGAAAGCAGCCAGCACACGCTTTGCTCTCACAGACTGGAACAAAGGGTTGTGGTTGCCAGTTCCCCAGGAGACGCTCTGAGCTTTTCCTTCTGAGAGAACTCTATTGGGACAATCTACCTCCTTGGCTGAAGGGAAGAGAGGAGGTAATTCTACCTCTCTCATTATTATCCTACTGTGCCTTATGTAGCGACCCATACTGGAAACTTATAAAAAATATCGCAACCTCATATTCTGTAAACCAAGTCCCAAAAAGGGAAATTTCTACAATCTTAATTACAACTTGCTGTAGGAGGTCCAGTTCCAGCAACTTCTCCAAAGCTTGTGGCAGCTGACTTATTATTCTAGCACGCTTGATGGAAATACAAAATTGCATATCCTTCTTTGCAAGATGACTTCTTGGGCTCTGGCGCTCGCTGGCTGTCAGTGGATTATATATTGGATTTTTCTGTCAGCATGTAATAAAAAGGAAGTTTAAAAAAAAATTAAAGCAATCCATGAAAATAATTCCATTCATATTAGGTATTTTAAAACCCACCAGCTAGTTTTGGGCTGCCCATGTATGGATAACTGAATGAAATGAACGAGGTCTTCAACCCCTCACAGAGCTATGCAACGGCTGGCCATTAATTTCGTTTTTATGCTACTAGGGAGAACTGGGGATTTCCTGCTACCAGCAGTGCTCACACACTGTAAAGGAGCAACTCTAGATCTTGGCCACCTTAAATACACAGAGCTGGGGTATCTGGCAGGAGAAGCTTACACCGTGTTTTCTCCCAATGCATTCATCAGAAGGTTTTCCCCATGTTGACTGGATGAGATTAGCCAGAGAAACACCAGGAAATTACTGTGGGGATGTCTTCCTCTTTCTCCTTCCCCACTACCTCAAGCTTCATGTAGCAGAACACAGCCATAAATGTCTGTCCTAAATGCCTCAGCAGTGTCCTTCTCAGAGTTGCTACCCACCACATCAGGCTAACCTGCCAATGGGTGACACCATCCAGTCTTCACCAAACAAAACCCACACAAGCAAATTCAGCTGTGCTGCTCTCTGACGGATCCAAGAGGAAGCAGTTCACACTCCTGCACATCATGCAGCACGAGGAACATCTTTTTTGACTACTGCAATCATCTCATTCCCTATCCCCACATCATATAGGAGACAGCTTTTAAACAGCCAGTAAAACTGATAACCTGTCTGCTTGAGAAGGCAGCACCAAAATGGTCAAACAAGTCAATAGAGCTACTCTGTTGGTAAGATTTTAGAGAAATTGAGAGGGTAGAAGAGTTAGCCCAGCCACATGTATCTACTCTCTGACGTGGGAGAAAACTTTCAATTATGTTATCAGAACATGCCTGAATTAGCAGAGTTATTTAAAAATGATCCACAGCTCAAATTGTATCTAGATCTGTACAAATAATCTGTTCTGCAGTCTCTTGACAAACAAACAAACAACGACGAACAGGAACAAAAAATTTTGAGTCAAATATTATTAACTTTAAAGTGTAATTTAATTCCTGTACTTAAAGTTAGGTTCTTTTATAAACAAAATACCATTTTGGAAACAAAACAGCATTTTATTTAGAAAACAACCTTTAAAAATTTTAAAGGGAATCAGCTCTTTTTCAGCCAAAATAATGTGATGAGGTCAACACAAATTTTGCCAGCAGCTTCAATAACCCAAATCTGCTGGTTTTGGTTTTTTTTTTTGGAGTTGTTTTGGTTTTTTGATTTTTTTTTTTTTTTTTTGCGTGTATATTGAAGGAACGAAACATTTCCTTCAGCTATGCTTGCAACTTTAGTCCTAAAACATGTCCATTTTTCACTTTCCTGTGTTGGACGTGGCATATTTTTCTTTACTTGCTCTTTATATCTTTCATGATATTAGGGAATTTGAATAGTAAACACTGAAAAGAAAAGCTTGCTATTTGTTATCTGATCTTTAATCCCAGCTTTCCCCTTTGTACATTATGTCTAGGGAGCTATGTTTTTCAAAAACATAAGGGAAACTCATCTGCTAATCTGTCAACAAGCCATTCATCTGTAATGTCTGCTCCACATTTGTTTTGCTATGTCACTATGCACCGAATGTTTGATGCAGATGTTTTGACACAAATGGTAGAGCAAAATGAAATTTGTTGTTTCCTGACGCCACCACCCTCAAAAGATTTATTTAAACAATAAAATCTGGCCTAATTTTTAAAAAGTACAGAGGACTCCAAGACAACGTGTGACTTCCCAATACCTTCAGTTAAGGTGTTGCCTTGCTGTTTTAAGGAAATTACACCAGCAAATCTTTTATACCTTCTAAAAAGATACAGAAGAATGATTTCACTCTGATTTCCACATTTGTATTGGACTCCAAAGCATAGCTTCTGTTAAAGAAAAGTAGAAAATATATTTTGAAAAAGGGACCTCCCAGATGAGAGCTAGTCCAAACACTCAAAGCCAGAACTGAAACACTCCTGTCTGTTCCCATATGTTGCACCAGTAATTGTGCCAGACATCTCACCACCTGAGAACGGATGGAAAGACATCTGCTTCCTTTCAGACAGCACCTTACAGCAAGCCCTGGGCTCCTGCTCACTCAGTCCACTTTCTTAAACTGCTTCCACTTCAGGAGAGGGGAAGGAAAAAAACCAAATCCCTCTTTCCAGCAAATATTACATGGGCAGTGTGACTCATGTAGAAATGGTTGGTAGGACACTCAAAACTAAAGATTCAGGTTCAGATTATATTGTCAACAGATCTGTATATATTTTAAAGGATATGTAAAGGCATATGAACCCGAATCACCTGGGTTGGGCTGGTGGATGGATAACCTAATGCAGTCTTTATTTCCCACTGTATGAAGGAAAGGACCATGGCTACATCACCTGCTAGTGAGTGGGATCCTGGCATTCACACGGGCTGTGGAAGGGGTGGATGGGTGCATGTGCCTGACCCAAGACCCCAGGCCAGCCTGTCTTCTTCCCTTCCACAGAGTTCCCAGGGCAAAATCCGTGTCTGAGGGCTGTGCTCAGGAGTCACCACTAACAGCAGGGCTGGCAGATGAGTTTGGACTTGAGAATAAATATAGGCCGCCGCTTATGTGTTTGCACAGGCACATCATAAGGTTAGCTCAACCTACTGAATTTTATTATGGGCCCCTTAAAGTCACTGGGTTGACACAGGCTCCTTCTGGGAGCAATGCTTTACTTTAGGGGCCTAAATTTAAAGTAGGTCACATCCTAAAGCACCTCTTTCTCTTCAGGCTCTTGAAAACCCCTCCCATCTGTCTTAGACCAGGTGTCTAAATGTAGATGGAATGAGCTCAGCCATAGTGCCAGCATCAGTAATACATATATATATAAAGACATATGTGCATTTCTAACCATCTTCACACAAAAGGATCCTCAAAAATATTTTGGTTTAAATTTATAATGGAGAGAAATATGTCACAGTCATACTACAAAGCCTGGATTAGGTGCCCTCTGAAGCCATACAGGAATGGCCCTTTAGGCATGAGAAAACCCTCAACCTGTAGAGGCATAAAATGAATTCACAACTGTGAAGATGATGCCACCTGGACTACTTCCAGAGGCATGAGGACCATCATAAATTACCATGTGGCTGCCAGCCAAGAGCTTGCAGCTGAGGCAGGTTTTCTGCTCTCCAGCTGGGAGGATGAAGCACATCAGGAGAGGCAGACTGGGAGCCAGGGAAACAAGGAGGAAAAAAAACTCGAGAGCAAAGGACTAATGACTTCTAGCACCGAGTCTCATTGTAGGACTAGGTTCAGTAGTTAGAAAATGTAGCGGTACTTTTACTACTTTACACCACTTCATCCTCTGATTTGGATCAGCTTTTCAAGTAATTGCATCTCTGCATTTCTGTAAGCATGCCCATGCTTGACTCTGTTTCATTTCCTATTTTGACATCCGTATTTTCTCAGTGCACTCATCACATGAAAAAAATTATATTACATCAAAAAGCCATTTTTCTGGAGCCACCATGTGAGAGTTGTGGAGAATGAGGCTACCTTTGTTTCCTTCTTCTTGAGTTAGGTGCCTACAAGGATAGAGAGGAATATGTCTCTTGAGAGAAACCACTTAAGGCATTTTTGCTGTAAAAATATAATCTGAGATATTGGAGGAAGAACTACAAACTTTCTAGCTGCCTTACCTGTGCCAGCTGCTCTTGTGATTGATATGTATGATACACAAGTGTTGATAATATCAAATATGTCCATCCTCTTCATACTACTGTTATTATTGCAGCTTATCCAAGAAGTGTACATTAACAGGGGAAGGAACCGTGATTATCTGAAACATGATAGCAAGCACAGCTTTTCTGCTCAGGGATTTTTAGTCATTTTCCCAACCCTAAATCTGCTCTTGTAATTTTGGAGAGCTCTGTGGATTTTCAGATCCCTGTCACACTGCACAGCCAGTTCAAGGTAGCAAAATTAGAGAAGTGCTTTGGCTGCTTCAGCCATTTCAGTCTGAGCATGATTTGGTTTCAAATCAGAAAAATCACAACAAATCAATTAAAAAGAACCATCCATGTGACTGGCAAATAACTTAAAGAGGAAATTAAGAACTAGCAGATGGCACAAGAAGTTGTATATGGCTTCATAAGCACCAATTTAATCTGCCTGACTTTTCCCAAAATTCACAAAGACACCAATCATGTAAATCAAGACGAAGTTGCTCTGTGCAAATCATCCCTTTCCTGAATGTGTTTTAAGTTTTAACTGTTTGAATTGCTTTGCATCTCTGGGGCTTGTCTGGGGAAGGAAGTATTAAGCCCCAGGAATAAATTCCAGTGCCCAGGTGCACTTTCAGCAGTCCAGAGAACAACTGTGCATGGCACAAAGCTTTTCTATGGGGCCTTCCAAATAATGCTGATCTTTTTCCCTATGCCAGGCTGCATTGTAGACTCCTGTCTGCTGTGTCATCCTCTGATATGTCTTTCAGCACTTCACTTCCTTTTGGAAATCTGCATTTGCAGTCCTTTTTCAGTGGCTGCTTCCCAGAATTCTTCATATTTCAATATTCCCTCTCCATGCATCAATGTGTCACAAGGGTAATCCTTCTACATCCATGGGCCCAGGGAGTTTTTAAATCTTCTCACTGAATAGATACATCTACTTCAGGGTTTCAGTTTAGATTGGGAGCATGCTTTGAAGTGAATCTCCAGGCTGTCCCCACATAATGTGCCTTGGGTCACATCACAGAATGGGCTCAGAGCACACAAACTGAATTCCTTTCAAACATAGCTTGCAGAAATTGGGACTATGGAGCCAACCTGCTTCATCAGTGATGGAAGTGCTGTGAATGGCCCAGACTAGAGCCAGTGTGGAGTGACTTCCCTGGAGCCTGTCTGGTGTGGATGGCAGGACCTCAGCCACAACACTTTTGCATTACACAGTTGATCTGCACTGCCTGGAAATACAGATACAGTCAGCAAATGCTATAGGAAGTCTAGGCTAAATTCTGCACATAAAATCTTTAAAATGAGTGTTAAAAGAACTTACTCAAAGCAATAGAAAAGACATCTGGCTGTTGATATATACATCTTATCTTTGTGTGAATACAGTTAACCTGCAATACAAGCATTCCCAGAAGCACAGCTTATTTCTGGTGTAACCTGAGTTTACATTTGGTCTTTTACTAGTATAAATATTTTAGTAAAACAGGCCAGATCACAACTGGCACAGTTCTTAGGGTAAACTTTTAAGTCTAAACTGTTTTCAGAGTGAGTGAGATTCAGTCCTTCATCCACAGTCTAAGTGACTGGCATGAGACCACTGCAGAAGAGATCTGAAGCCGGAGATCAAGGCTGGGCAGAACATCAGAAGGATGCTCCTCCCTGGAGGAGAGACAAATCTATGACCTTTCCTGAGGACCTCTAAAACTACAGTGGTTACAGAACAGGTGATTTGTATGCTAAAACTAAAAATGTTAATGTTGTTCTCCTAAGAGCATGGAGAAAATTCCCCCTTTGCCTTTGTGGAAACCAATAAGTGCGATAATTCTGCAAAATTAGCATCTAATTAAATACTCACAAGAGTAAGACACAAGAGACATGTTGTCATGGACAACATTTTGGGGTCATGCCTGCTTACCTTTTCACTGGTTTTATGCTGATGTGATGCTAGCTTACTATAATACAGCTGCTTCTGATTTGCAGCACTGCAAGTGTTAAGTCTGGCTTCTTAGGTGTTTGGATATTTCAAAAGGCATAAAGCCAGTGGGGAAACAGATTTACTCAAGGATAACACTGATCTCTTTGAAATATCACTAGTGCTTCATCCCATTTCTGTAATAAAATGAAAGTTGTAAAGAAAATAAAAGAAACAGCTCCATCTCCATTTACAGGAAAATATTTTACATAATATGACACCATTGGGAGCTGGCAACTCTCTCTGTTCAAATCCATCTATCGAATACCTTTTCAAAATCATTCCCTGTACTATTGCCACCATGCCTTCTATTCCAAGCACTAAGTCTTTGATCTAAGAACAAATTCCCCTTGAAAAAGCCAGCTGTTAATGTGTAAGCTCGTAAGTTGACGATGTGCTTAAATCAGCTTTCCTAAACTGATATCTGGAATTGGTGGAACGCGACATAGAAAGTTCAGTGCATTCATTTCTGGAGTGGACATCCTCACTGCACACATAAGCACACACAGTTCCCCATCAACACCATTCACACAAGTGAATTCCTTTACTTCAGTGTCATTATTTATGCCAGTGCTCTTATGAGCCCCTGGCCAGTAACCTTCCTTTGCTCATCGCCTCAGACCAGTTTCCTTGCTTAAAATTTTGATTTGCCAAATCAGAGGATTGAAAAAATAACTGATGATCATCTGCACTCTACAAATAAAGAAGATCAAAATGCCACATAGAATAAAATTAACAGTGTTTGCATTGAAAGCAATACTCAAAACACTTGAAAGATGCTTGCTCTACTGAAAATTACAGTGAATTTCCAATATATTTTCAAGCAGACAGAGGGTGTATGTAAATGTAATTTACTGATGAAAAACCATTTCTCTGTTCTGCTATGGATGAATTGCTGGAATACTGCAGAAGACTTCTGAATTTTAAAACAAGTTTCATACAACTTTCAGGCCACTGAGAGGGCCTTGTCTGCTATAACAACTTTATACAGTGAGCTGCACCTTCTTATATGACTATTATTATTTTTATTATTTATTATTTATTATTATTAATAATAATAATAACAATAATAATAATTATTTGTGTTTTGGTAGTTTCAAAAAGCCCCAGGAATGGTCTAAGACCCCAAATGTGAGGATTATACAGGCATAGATGGACATGCACAGCAGTGTTAAAAGTAATCCACAAGTTGCACTTTGTGTGAATATGCCATATTTGGAGATTACTTTGTAAGCAGTTTTTCCAAGCATCTACCCCTCAGATAATGCACTGAAATACCTTTGGGGAGTCTCTGCATGACAGCATGCATTCGAGTTAGACCAGTAAATTTAAAGCTCTCTCCCATATTACACAATAGTATTAGGCCCTTTGAGTTCTGCTAAAGTGAAAATGTCTCATGACTGTTGTACTTCTGTTAAGCATATTTTAAAGCCTAAATGAAATTAAATTATGTAATTAACTACATACTCTTATAATTTAATTATATCGTTGTGTCATATTAAACTCTAAGCAGGATTTCTGAAAAAAAAATCAGGCTCAGAAATAATTCTCCATTTATGATTAATGCTAACATGTTTTATCATTAGCAGTGCAGATCAAAGAAAGAACATGTAGAAAAGCTGGAGAGTGTTTCTTTGCACACTAGAATGAGAGTTTTGTGAACATAAAGCACAAGAGAAGCCTCTTTATTTAGATGCCTATTTAGTAGCTGAGTCACGTACGTATTGTTGGACATGAAGGAAAGTTTTAAAACAGTCTCACAAAATCTTACCTCCCTGGGGTATTTTTTTTAATTGAAAATATCAGCAGTGTTTTCATTATCATAGTAAAGGGCAGGCAGTGAGTTCTGTACCTTGGCTGGCTTATGTCCATGATAATTTTGCAGAAATGCTTTAGGATAACATATCAAACAGAAAACAAGCAATTGGCTAGCTCTTCCAGTTTTCACTCAAGTGTGTGCCTGCAGTGCTCTCTGCCAGCACGTCTGAGCCCCTCTGTGCCTTTCCCCTGCACAAGAGGCAGCAGTGCCACTGCACACTTCAGCAGCACAGAGAGGCAGACAAAGCACAACAGCACAGGATGCCAAGAGCCATTTCTGCCCCCAGAACAAGGACAGGGGCAGGTCCTTGTTCCTTCCACTGTCTCCCTCCTCTTTCCAGGTGCCATCCTCCCAGAAAAGGGTGAATGTCCTCAGTGCTGGGAGCAGGGCCTGCCTTACCTCCAGTGTCTCCAGTCTGGGAGAGAATGGGGCTGCAGCAGCAGGGAGGGAAACCAGCTCCAGCTCAAAATAGTGAGGCTTCCAGGATCTCATCTCAGTGAGGCATGGGGAGCAAGGGGCCACCATGATGTGAGGGCAACACTCACCAGTGGCACCTGCTAGGATGCAGAATTTCCCAGGATCCTATCCCCACAGTGGGTCCCATTCAAAAAGACTCAACTGGGACAGACCCTGCCTGACTAATAAAGACATTGCATTAGTAAATAGTTTTTCTTATCTCTGTAGCATAGAAGGAGCTTCAAGGACTCAGATCAACTGGAGCAGTGACTCCAGCAGGGACAGGGTGAAACTTCCTTTGCCATGGGACATCTGAGTCTGCAGCTTTTCCCACTCCATCTTGGTCACCCAGGGACTAGGTCTGCACAGACACCCCAAGATGTGGGAGCCCTGGGAATTTTTACAGGGTGATGATGACAGATTGTCTTTTATTATGTACTTCTTTTGTAATAACACTTAATTCTCCCTTTGTCCTCCTGACCACTAATAAGAAGGAAGCCAATGCTAACTCTCTCCTGAGAGGCAGAAATTAGGTACACATGTAGCTGGTCTTATTTTTCCACTTGTGCCTCACCTCACAGTGAATTCCTGGTCCCTGAATGTTTGCTCTTCTGCAAGCATTGCCTTTTCCATTACTCAGTCACCCACATTTTAAAATCTTCATGCAAGTCTTCTCAGTACCTTTAGTTTTACTCTCCTATATAATCCTTAATCACTCATAAACATTGATACCTTGTACCATACCTTTTATTAGGTCATTTATGAAGATATGACCTACATAAGTGATTATGGATACCTTCAGGTAATCTTTCTCCATTGTGTAAATAAATAACTTTTTCCTTGTTCTCTTTCTCAACTTCTAATCAAACTTTAACCTGGATCCCCACTTGATTCCATTACAGCTTTGAGAGTTGTGAATTAAGGTTTTAGAAAAATTCAATCCACTATTTTAACCATATAGAATTTACCTCCTGCCTGCCTGTGGGCAAGAAACCCTAAATTTTAGGTTAAGCTCTAGCCAGAATCTTGAAAGAAACTGCACATTTAAAGCAAATGTTTTTAAATTTTCTGTCTTCATATAGTCCCTGGGAGAATCATAACAATAAACAAGCAAAGCAAAATTTTCACTTTGGCCTGAAGACTGACTTTCAACTTTCCATGTGCCAAGTTTTGTGAACAAGTTTATTCTCCGAGTTATGTCAGCATGTAGCATGCCTAGGTACCTGATTTGTGGGGGTAATCGAGTACTCAAATGACCTAAACTGTGGAATTACTGGTGCTGGCAGATTACATATGGAAAACTAAGACCAGGCCATAAAAATTTGATCTATTGTGTCCATAGTCATAATAAAACCGTTATGGCTGGTGATTGATTATAGGAATATTAAAATGCAGAAAAAGGAAAAAAAAAACCTGCTTTAAATTGCATTGTATTCTCGTGTTTAGGGAAAAAATGATTGCTGTTATCTTGACATGTTTATCACTTTGAGGCTGAGCCAGTCGCTATCGTGTGAGTTCATTCTGTCCCATAGCTGACAAATTCTATCATGTACTATAAAAATCATTATGGCTCACTTCTGCAGCTGCAATAAAGCAGGAAAGCAAATACAGTAACCATTTATATTTAGGACTATAGTCCTAACACACATCCAGCAAAACTGTGACTTAAAAGTTCAGAAAGAAAACAAGATAGATTCTCAGCCTGGATGCACAGATTTTATTCCAGAACTGGTCTCAATGGCAATCACTGATATTTGTGTAAGAAAAAGAGCAAATAGAAGCAGAGGCAATATATTGGCATCATGTATTCCTGATCTCATCTGTTTGCCAGGGAGTCATCTGTATATTTTAGCATTTTTACTTCTTTCTTTCGGAGGGAGCCTTGGAGGTCTGAGCGTCCCCTGGCTGCACCTCCTATGTGAATTTTCTTGCCATAGCACATTTTGCAGCTACACTTTCTGCACAAGTGTTCTCCCTCAGGGCCTTCTTCCTCAAGCACTGCTCTGTGGGTATGTGCAGGTTGCTGCCACACTGCCAGTGTCGTGCTCAAACCCCAATCCCTCAGCTGTCCCCACAGCCTGACACTGACATGCTCCTGGGTTGTGCTCTACCATGCACCAACTGCTCCCTCACCAAAGGATGCCAGGGTACATTTGGATACTTCAGCCAGGGATCGGATAAACTGGCTTTAGAGATATCCAGTCCTTTTACATTTTCCCTGTAGACATGTATTAATTCAGTGGTTTGGTCAATCACACCAACAAACCCCTACTTTTGTGGAAGTGTTGTGGGGTTCATTGTAAGCCTCAGTTATGCTCCTCAACCAGGACCAGATGTACATCATCTTGGTGTCAATTTGCACCTTCCCTTAACAGCCTGCTGCCAGACTCCCACCCTTTTAGACTGAGGGACTGAAACAGTTGAGCAATCCCACATATCCCACTTTTAGCTTTTTTCCTCATTCATCGTGCTTGAAAATGCTTGAAATATCTCCTGGGTTTGATTACAGAAACTAAATCAGGAATATTTCACACTTCTCATTTAGTTTTCACAGATCAAAACTGTAACATATCCATGGACTTCTGCAGCATTAGAAGTTGCAGATGGCCTTTGCTTCCATTTATAAATAGACAGGTGTGCTTCAAGAAGTGAGAGCTGTGGGTTTCATCTGTTTTTCTTAGTTCAGGATGCTACAATTTCCAACCTGTAAAAGTACGCCAAGCAAACAGTGAAGATAAATACACAGCACTGAACTACAACAAGGAACTTCAGGGCCCATCTCAAAACTTCTCACCATTGTCTTCATGGACTCACATCCCATTAAGAGAATACATGAGGACTGGTTTGGTCAGATGACCAAATTCAACACCATGCAGGATCATTCATGAGACACCATCCTAGGAAGATTCAGTCTAATTTACCATGGGCTAAAAAAATATGAGACAAATATTGTATCCAGAACACCACTTCCATACTTAAACACACTCTGCAGATGATTCACCAAAGCCTGTATCAGTGAAATCCTTTTAAAGCCACCATGCATGGCTGATGTTAACTGTCTATAAATGTTACAAGTTCAGGAGCCTTAGCACCAAGATATGTGTAGGTAGGCAGAGTTAATACATTGCCACAAAGTACTGAAGGTTCACCCAAAAAATAGAAAATAATCCCACCTCAGGAGAAATAAAGATATTTACAGCCCAATGCGTCAAGCAATGCCAGAAAACCCAGCAAAGATCAGCTCCCAGCATCTCATCCAGTAACCATTTGTTCAGAACAGCTTTTAACCAGAACAAAACAAAAAGTACTTCTAAGCTCTTTTCCCTTTTTTCCCTGGGAGCCTCAGGAATATAACCACATGAAATGCTTCAGCACTGATTGGCAAGTTTCTGTATTGATTGGCTTCAGAGGATGATTAGATAAGACAGAGTCAACTAATGAGACCCACTAGAAAAATCTACTGAAGTGTTATCTGCTGAGATAAACTCCCAAGCCAGTCTATTTGGTAGGTCTTTTATCTAAACATATCCTGATATTGTTGACAGTATTGTGCACAAACAAAACTTGGGATACTAACAAAGGGGCTTTGTTAAAAAAAGGTAACTACTGTCCTGGAGAGAAAAGAAAGCAAATAGCCTAGGCTTTAAAGTAATAAGTGGGAGACTGGCATTAACACCTGCCATCCCTTATCTGTAATTCAAACTCTCCTTCACCCCCAAAACATATAAAGGGACCTCTAGTATAGTTTTGTTAAATGCTTCACATCCCATCACGCTGACCACATTAGCCATAACCTCCTTCAGAGGAACAGCTGGATATTGGATGCCCTGTCTAGAAAAAAATGCTTTTCTTAAGCTGTGTGCTCTGCTAATCTTCCTTCTTTTTACTTTGTCATGTTATTTTTTTAGCTATTGTACTGGGTCTGCCTGAAGCCCTCCCTCAGTTTTCACACAGCCCTTTTGGAAGTGAAAAATCTTGCTGACTCGGTAGGGGTTTTGGCTGATTAGAACCTAAGTAAGGGAGGCAGGGCAAAGCCCAGCACATGTGCTCCAGCCTTTCCCTGCTCAGTCCTGCTCAGCCTTGGGACCCACCCTTCCAAACCTCTGTATTTTCCATAGTGTGAAATACCAGTTGTTGGAATTGATTTGCGGGTATACAGGACATGAGGGGAACGTCCTGTTATACATGACCTGTTGGGATCTATCAGATGCACAGCACTCATTTAAGGCAGATGTCCAGGAAAGAATCCAGCCCAGCCTTGGGCTTGTGCATCAACCTGAAATAAATAATAGGTCTAAAGAGGAAAAAAGGAGTTTGAACAAACTGTGTGCTCTGAATTTCCTCAGAGGGGTTCGCCTGGGAAAAGCAAGAAGCATTCCTCACCCTGCTCTGGCTCACACTGACAGGAGGTTAAGCTGCAGGGATGTTCCAGTATACTGAACTAGGCAAGGGGTTTTCAGAGCTGTTATCTATTTTAAAATAAACATTCCAGTGTGTGTTGTTATCATATTTTGTCGTGCTCTCATCATTTAGGGAAAAAATAAATAAATAAAGGCTTCTGAATATCAAATTCAGGGGGTGTTTGTATAGAATCTGGCTCACATACCAGATTTTTTTTCTTTTCACTCTTCTATTCAGCTTTTTATCTAAAAACAACTTTAGATACCAAGAATACAACTACTCCTCAAGACTCATGCAAAAGGCTTATTATTAAGCAAACATGGCCAGGCAGATGGAAGCCACATCCAGTATTCTACCTTTTCCAGTTGTCAATTCACAAAGTAAAGATCTTTCACCTAATATCTTAAGTCTAGAAAGTCCAAACTACCCAAGAAAAATTTCAAATTGTTTCAAGCACTCTTTCCCTTCTTTAATGATAATGCTTGCCAAAAAACACAGTTTTCTGTGCATCCCAGAATCTGCTCACTGGCCTTATGGCACCAGATCTGGAATGCTGGTGCTCCCTGCAGAGCTCACACGATACAGTCATGGTTTGGGTTTTTATGGAGATTAAGTAGTATATGAATTCCTTAGATAACAAAGCAGCAGCAGAGCTGTGTGAACTTCGACTGTCTCAAAACAAGAATGGCAGGAAACAACCAACTGGCTGTGTAAGAGCTTCCTACCCTTGGCCACTGCTAAAATCCAGGTAGCTGAGCAGATAAGCAGAGCTTTGTTACCATTTGGTTCTTAGCAAAGCAGCAGTACACATTCAAAGCTGTTGTTATCTTAACAATCCTATAATAAAAGTTCTGCCTTCTATACCAGTGCAAAGGTTATCAGCTTGTTTCTGAAACACAAATTCACTATAAATCTTCAAGAAAGCTGGAACAACTGAGGTGTCACTTTTGCAGGTGCCAAGGGGAGAGGAGGACTGGTCTCCAGAATGCCAAAAAGCTAGTGAAGAGGCCAAACTCCAGCCTCATGCTCCCTGCAGAGGGAAAAATGTTGACTTATGTGTGCCATTTCACATAGGTCATCATGTCAAAAATCTCAGGGATTTTTATCTCTGCTTGGACATCTCTCAGACTTGAAAATGGGAGCTCCTTTATGGGATCATGTATAGTTAAGTCACTAATATTAAGTTTATCCTGGATTTTGGTCTTCATTTTGTCTTCTACCTAAAGGATGAGCAGGTTTTCAGGGTCTTAGTGCCTAGGTAGGGGTAAAGAAAAGGGGTGTCCAAGTGCTAAGGGGATTTCAGAAATCAGCGTGTGGATTTGCCTACTCACTTTGGTGCTTTGCAAGCAGGAGCTGGGCAATTCTGAAAACCTGCCAATAGTTGTGTACTCTGAGTCCTTTAGGGAAATCTGTCCCTTAACAATGTGGAATTGTTTCATGTTTTATAATTATCCAAAGTTTTAAATTGTGAGTAATGAAAAAAAATTTTAGGATTTCCTTGGCTGCTGAACTTTGAAAGCTGATACATTTTTTTTCTAATTACTTAGTACATTTAAGTTGCAAGGTTCATTTATCTGTGTATATGATTTTTTAATGAGACAAAAAAATTCAAATACAAATTTAAGTGAAACCCAGGAACATATAGTTTTTCTAAAATTTAAAGCAATTGGTAAAGCACTCAAGGACTTTGCACCTTCGATATGGATGAGTCAGTTCTAGCACAATGCATTAGCAAAGATTAGTTTCATATGCTGAAACTGAGTCACACACTACAAAAATGAAAAACACACTATATTTTGTGTCCAGGAGAGCTTTGCATCCTGAATTGGACAGAAAAAATGAAGACGAGAGTCTGTCTGCAATCTTTACTCAAAAGAAACAGAGCTGAAGTTGAAATTGGCTGAGCAGATAGCAGTTAGTAGTAGGAGAATGGGAATTACATCAGATCATATTTAAACCATGTATCCCATGATGAATTTATTCACAGCCAACAAAAACAAGATTCTAACATTTTGTTCTCGTATAGGCTGTGTGCTTTAAGGGAGACTAAAAATCCATCTCTTGAAGGAGCAAGGCACCACCAGACTTTGTTGTCCTTCCAGATCTGCATTCTTCCCTTAAAGCAATTGTATTCATTGACCCATATTTAAGAGTTGCTTCATTTGGGCATACTGAAAAAAAAAATGTACACATTTGGTACCGAATGTGCCCTTTCCATGTGGAAAATCATTAAAACATCAGAGGCATTTCAGGTCTGATGGGAAGTGTCTCTCACTAAGTTTAATCAAACCATACATATGAGGAAATGTTGACAGAATGTTTTTCAGTTGCAAATTACCTACAAATGTGAAATTGTTCCGTGTTAATGGTGGCACTGTTTAAAATAATATTTACTGATGATTTATCTCCTGAAGTCACACAGATAATGATTCTGTTTCCCTCATTTCTGCATCCTCTTTGTACAATAAAATACATTCCCTGAGAACTTTTGCTGTATTGAATCCTGTCTTTTCTTATAATTATTTTTGTTTATATCTCTGTTCATTGACACACTTTGATTCTCATTGGAAACAATTAAATTAACATTTGATTGGCATCTAGAAAAACCTCTTAAATACATAAAAGATGCAATGGAGAGTGCACAGTCACATTTGTGTGCATCCTGCCTGCTGTATTCAAATACAACAATTAAGGTGGTGTACTACTGTGACATGCAGCTGTGTGAATATCTATTGTAGTATCTGATAGGACAAGGGGAGATGGCTTCAAACTGAAAGAGAGTAGGTTAGATTAGATTTTAGGAAGAAATTCTTTTCTGTGGGGGTAGTGAGGCACTGGTACAGTTTGTCCAGAGAAGATGTGGATGGCCCATCCATGGCAGTGTTCAAGTTGGATGGGAATCTGAGCAACCTGGTCGAGTGGAAAGTGTCCCTTCTCATGGCAGGGGAATTAGATAATCTTTAAGGTCCCTTCCAACCCAAACCATTATATGATTCCACTTTTGCTATTACACTGATTCTGGAGCTAAACTCTTCAGCTGAGAAGTGAAAATTGGGCTTTATATATTATAATGCTGTAAAGTGAAAAAAGGAAATATCAATGTGGTCTTTAATAATGGTGTGGAGGTTTTGAGAGAGAACAACTTGTTTTGATAAGCAAGAAGGAATTTCTTTAGCATGTCCCATTCCAGAACGGGCTTGCAAGACAGGAGTTAACCTGAATAAATTTGCTCAACATGAGCATCAATTCTCCTGGAGCAACATGAACACTTTTTGAATTAGAGGCTGTCTGAAAGCAACCAACAATCAAAGGAAAATGCAAGAATCACACCGGTCAATGTCTTGCATTTAGACTACTAAGGGCATGGCATATTTCCAGAACTCTCTTCAAATCTCTGAGTACTTGCCTAATTTTTACTGAGTTTTTACTGGAGCAAATTCTGTGTGCACCAGAACAGAGTTCATTATGTCAGCTGTGCACATCACACACAGCTGCATATCCCACCTCTGCAGGGACAGGCTGTCAGCAAGCACCTGAAGATGTAGCTCTGTCTTTCTACACCTATTTCTGTATTTTATTAATAATGTTGTGCTGTGGCCAACAAAATGGGAAACAGGCTGGAGCACAGCTTTGATGGCTAGTCGGGTCTTCCGATGGAATTTGGGTTAAACCCTTTGCAGCTTCTGGAGGCAAGAGGAAAAAAGATGGTCTCACAGCTCAGCCTGTTGAACTCTGTTTTAAAAACTTATACCTCTCCCTGCAGCTGCAGCAGGTTTTCTGTGCAATATTAAATTAACGAGACCAAACCTGTCACTCGAGTTTATTAATGACCTGCACCTTTTTTTCCTGCAAGCATATCTTGTTAATCAGAAGTCCTAAACACTAAGGACTCACAAATGCAAATGAAGCCAGTGGAAAAATGCCTGAATGTATCTGTGCTGTGTAATGCTGGCCACAGCAAAGGTAGGCTGGAGCATACCTTGCAGAAGACAAGGAGTCACACCTCGATTAGTGGGGGTGAAACAGCTCACACAAAAGCAGTTATTTCTTGAGGAAGGCAGCTGAAGAAAAGAGTAATCACCTGATCCGAGGAGGGTCTGCACACACAGTGACCAGTGTTAGAGGCTGTGATTGATTTTGCAAGAGCTGCAAAGACCTTTTAATCTGCTTTTAATACACCATAGCCTCTGTGCATTTGAGTCCATCAGCTGAGTACTTTGCTCTCTTCATCATGAAGACTGCCAGAGACTGCAGAAGGAGACAGGAGTTGTACTTTGCTATGTAAGGAAAATATTAGCTATGTTATACTGAAAGTGCCCTTACTGAAGATCAAACTGAGCTCCTCTCATGCCCTACCCCTGTTCTTCCCCTGAAGAACCAAGCCATAGGAAAATCAGCTCAGAGCTGAGAAGTGGAACTCAAATTATACTGATGTAGGAGGGCCCATTATTCATAAAGGCTCAGCATTTAATCAATATGGGCACAGTTGTCTCCCAGCTGTAATAGCTTATGTAGCATGGAAAAAAGTAGTCAAATTCCCAAGTGATTCAGGCTTTGAGAGTGGTTTACACTGAACCTCCAGGGCCTCCACAGCTCTCAGATCTTTGCCAGCGCCTGATCAAGGCCTTTATCTTAATCAACAAAGCCACCAATGGATTAAAACCAAACATCTCCATAACAGGCTGAGGCAAGTCTCATTTACTGGGCATGCAACATTGCCAAAACCTTTCTGCCATAACCAGAAGAAGGATGCAGTACATACAAGCTCAGATTTTAAAAGGATATTAATGTAGATATGAAAAATAAAATTTAGACACCCAAAAAGAGCAGCTTTGTAGATCCTAGAGTAGTGAGGGCTGTGTGCACTGGGTCCCTGAAAGCAACATTACCTCGTAATCACTGAAAAATATAAAGGAAGGTCAGAACAGAAGAAAAAGAAGATACAAAGTTTATATTTTTCTGGTGAATCAGTTGATTGATAAAATCAAAATATCACAAAACTACAATTCCCCAGCACAATTTCTGTATTAGAGTCAAAGCAGGGTTTCGTTGGCATTTAGGGAGACACTAAAAATTATAGCCCTGGTATCTACTTATGCATCCAGGAGAACATCCAAAGGGTGTTTCAGCAGCACCTTGGTGAAACAACCAGTTCTTGACATCCCACTGAGAACTCTCAGCTGCACCATTTAGCCCTGGGACTTTTAAAAACCGCATAAATTAGCAGGGTGTAATTGCAAATATGATCCAAGAACAGTCTGAAATTAGTTCTTGCTGAGTCTGAAGTGGGGTTAGGATGACATGTTTCCCTGACTTCTGGAAACAAGGAGAAAATTTAACCATTTTTTTCCCTGGTCAGATTGTCTTAACCTAGGATTTAATAATTTTCCTACACTTCCCTGAGACCTGAAAATCTTTATGCAGAAAAACACTTCAACACACTTCTTTTGCTTTCTTTCAGAAAGCTCATCCTCTAGCAGTCCATTACAGAACCAGTCACTGCATAGGGAAGGAAAGACTAGGCCTTTAATGAGTACTTCGTCCCAGGGATTGATTTTTGGTAATGGAATCTCTTTTGGTTATTTTTTACTTCCTTCCCCTTGTTATTTCTGTATTTTTATCCCTTTTTTTCCTTCTTTTTTTTTTTTTCCTTTTCTGGTATGTATTCCAGACCCTGGATCCCATATTTAGTTTCTTGAACTTCTCCAAAATTCGTTCTAGCCATCCTGGTTGTCTGCCATGAGTATCAGTTTCCTCCTAGTTAGGAGGGCAGGGAGGGAGGTAAACTGTTCCCAGGCCAAGCAGCAGTGCCACTCTGGAGATCATTCGGTGGATTGTGCAGCCTGAGAATGAATCATTGCTTGCATCACTTAAATCTTCCTCAGTTTCTCACTTTCCCTTTTCTAGGGAGCGGGGAAGAGGTGGTGCCAGAGGCTGCCACGTTTAGTAATGAGTGAAGTAGAAGTAAACAGTTAGGATTTAAATTACCTTGATTGTTACTTAATACCCAGGAAGATGTTACGGCATAATCCTTGTCAATTACTGGAATTACTTTTTTTTAACAGGAATTGTTAATTTTTAATAGACTTTAAGTGAATTAAGCCGCCTAACCTATGTAGCAGCTGTAGCCTGCTTCCCACAAGATGCCTCCACTTCTCTATATACCCCTAAATGACTAAGGGTGATCGCTGTAATTTCCTCTGTAGTCCATGCTTGCTATAACTTCTTTATTCTCCATCTGCATCCACTGCTTGGTATTTTTCCCAAGAAGTTGTTTTTTCTGAGTATGACTTAGTAACCCCCTCTTTCAGCATGAAATTGTGCTTGCAGGCACATCAGTTTTCTTTCAGATTATGCTCCCAATCTCACTGTAGACCCTTATACAACCACCTTAAATACATGGAAATCACAGGAAGTGTCCTAACATTTCACTTGCACTTAGTCCTTCAGAAGAATCCTTTCTTCACTCTTAAAGGTTTAGGAGCAGGTTGATGTAATGCTCACAGCCACTGCTGCAGAGGCACCACCAGAATATGGGTTTTCAGGCCAAGCATGGACAATGCCTACAGCCAGTTTGTCTGTGGCACCACTGCTCACAGGGACTTTACACTTCCCAGCACAGGCTCAGTCTGCCCCCACCAACTCCTGTAGGGAGAGGGTATGGAAGGAAGCAAGTATGTTCCATGTCTCATCTTTCAAGGGTCAGTGCTTAAACTCACAAATCCGTCCTCTTTGACATTCTAATCTCTGGTTGTAAAATGGATTTAGTGGTTTAACATTAAGATTTCAAGCACAGTTAAGGAAGGGATTGCAAAAGAGTTAATAAGCAAAATAGTTTAACAAACTTTGGCAGAGAAAATTGAAAGGCTCAAACAATCTCCTGGCAAAAAGAGTTTAGCCCTGGATTTCCCAGTGCTTCCAGCCCAGCACCTGGACATATTAAGCTATCCAAAAGAAAGTGACACAAGGTTCCTTTTTTGTCACTCATCACTATACTTTTGTTAAATATAATGAACAGGCTCATTACACCAAGAAACGTTAAATCATTCATTGCTGTCTGTGCAGTGGACATCTGGCCACAACATCTCCCTGTTGCTTTGCTTCGCAGTGACTGCTTGAAAGATTGTGTACATTGTTCTATACCACCCTAAATGTACTGCACACATCCACACACGATCTGCACATTATTGTACTGCTTTACAGAAAATAACAATAAAAGAGATAATGTCCCACCAAATCCTCTCCAGAGTGGCTGGACTCTTCACACACAGCCAGGTGTAATTAGGTAAATGAGAAATACCCATGTATGACCTTTAACAACAGTTTTAGCAGGTTAACAAAACAAACAAAAGGATCTGAACGCTCAGAGGAGATTGAAAACTCTAATTTATTTTAAACTTATGAAAGTAAAATGAAATATCATTTTCATATGCAGAGATATTGCAGGCCAAACCCTGCTGGCAAGGGAATTTTTGATCTGGACAAACAGAGCAAGAAGCAGATGTGCACCTGCTCTGTTAAAGAAGACAGTAGATGCACTGCTGCATCTGCCATTCACTTATTACTTCAAGAGATCATTTTGTTCTTGCAAGCATACACTCCCACAATTTGTTCAGCCTGGTAGCCATGTTCAGGGTTGCAAGCGAAAGCACCAATTGATTCAGGCTGATTAACTCACTGATGGCATAATGCTAAATGTCAATACCAGGTGACAAGTCACACACTCAGTGCCACAATGAAAGGGCAGTGTTACCAGGTCTGTACTCAGCTCATGCATGTATTCACTCAGGTGGCTCCTCTTCCTCTGCTTCCTCCTGTGTCAATTCACAAAATAAAATGAAAGAGGGGCGAAAAGAAAGAAAGAAAGAAAGAAAGAAAGAAAGAAAGAAAGAAAGAAAGAAA